>WBMW01003969.1:966858-1045690 GCA_013396635.1 Penelope pileata
GCCAGTTCTCTACCCAGAGAAGAGTGTACCTGTCCAGGCCACAGGCTGCCAGTTTCCCCAGAAGAATACTGTGGGAGACCGTGTCAAAGGCTTTGCTGAAGTCTAGGTAGACTACATCAACAGCCTTTCCCTCATCTACCAGTCTGGTCACCCAGTCATAGAAGGAGATGAGGTTGGACAAGCACGACCTGCCTTTCGTGAACCCATGCTGGCTGGGCCTGATCCCCTGGTTGCCATGCACGTGCCATGTGATCTCCCTCAAGATGATCTGCTCCATAACTTTCCCTGATACCGAGGTCAGGCTGACAGGTGTGTAGGTCCCCAGATCTTCCTTACGGCCTTTCTTGTAGATGCACATGATTAAGGCCTGATACAACTTTAAAAACATGAGGGGAAAAAAATAAAACCTACCATTGCTCAAGCAGCTGTCATGAACTTTGTGTCAACACAGAGGAGAGGGTATAAACATAAGCAAGGAGGCACAGGACTTTTGAGTACTTATTTCCATGGCCTTAAAATGTTCACAGAATTACAGATTTCTGGCAGGTGACAAACGACTTGACAGATAGGAGATGGCCTTCACTTAACAGCCAGTGAAAGGTGAAGCCAGATGTTGGTAGCCGCAAGAAGCAGCAGCTGACTGTGCAGAGGGACAGGAAGGCTGCAGTTGTAAACAGCGTATAAAAACACAACTAGAGATCTTCTGTGAGTGAAGGACAGAGCAGGGAGAGATCAGACCCTAGAGAGGGAGAAACCAAAACCTACAGATTAAGATTTTTTCCTAGTACACTGTATACTCAGGATGGCTCACTTCATGGCACAACTGCAGTTAGTACATATAAATGCAGTTCCATGAAGGTACCAGGCAGCAAAGTCCTCATGTGTCTTCTTTTATCTGGTAAGCACTTGGGCAAAGGTTTATGCTCATTAGGCTGCAGGCTTCCTCTATCTGTATGACATGAACATACAACACATCAGTTGGACTAAACAATCTTTGAAGGTCCCTTCCAACCAAACTACTCTATCAAAATGTTGCATCCCACGTCCCGTAATAGGGACACGAGAGACTTACAGAGACCCAGCTGACACTGTCCCACTCAGTCACTAGGACCACGAGGTTTCACAGCAATTTCACCGAGTGAGACCGTGAGGAGCAGAGCGCTCCCTGAAGAAGCTTGCAGAAAGTGAGAGCTCTGGATTTACTGAGGATGACAGCAGGAGCCACCTGGGGACACAAGAAGTCTGAATGTGGTGCCTGCATCTTTATTGTCAATGTAACTTTTAAATCCACTAATGCTTCTCCTTATAATCTCTTTCGCAGAGATTCAGACTGGGAGATTGTGCTGTAGCAGCTGGCAGAGACTAAGGCCTCTGAAGGGTTCTGATGAAGCACATCAGCTTAGTGGTTTAGGGCTAAATGAAAGTACTGAATGCTTCCTAGGGAGAAGCTATTAGGTAACAGTTCTTAAACTCATTTTTTTGCTCCCTCTGCAGAGGCTAAGGAATCTCACATACCTTTCGCATTTCAAATAATCTACTACTTAATGTTCAAGAGCTCAGCACTTAGCAATTTTAATTTGCCTTTCCATTCAGATGAATTTTGCCCATCCATTCAATGAGCTGACTGTTCACAGCGCGCTCCACAGGGCCTCAGCTGCTGCTGTGGCTTTCTGCAACATAGAGGCGCTGGCAATGCACACAGGCACAGAGGGCACAGTACTAAAGAAATAACCTGTAAGTGAGCTGGTAAGAAAACTCATCTTTATTTATTTTCCAGAAATGCAAAAAGGTTTCCCAATTAGTCTTGGTTTTCATTCAGACCACATATGTGTCTTTAAAATACAAGCATTATGCTGGGTGAAAAAGCATTAGTCTCCACGGTATTTCTAAATAGCTGCCCATCAGAAGCAGTTTTTGCTCTCCTGAATTGTTTAATCAGCCACATCTACGTGGCAGTTTGCAGGATAACGTTCATCTTTCTGCCATGAAAAGCCCCAAAATTCATTTAAGGGAAGAAAAAAAGAAAGGAAAAATAAAAGCCAAGGAACTCCACAGGATGACAACCCACTGCTCACGGTTTTACAGCTTTGCCTTATTTCCTCACTGCAACAAACTCATGAGATATCCACAAAAAAAAATCAGCTATTTTCACAAAATTCAGTTGGTAGCTGCACTCCTTTAATTCACCCCGTCTCTACTTTTCCTTCATGAATGGCCTGTAAGAAAGGTTCTGCCCCCCCGCCTTCGCTGTTCTTCTCACTTGGCAACTTTTGGCTCCACATACATTTACTCAAACATTACTTTATCACTGCTCTCCTTTCTCACATTCCTATGCACTACAACCAAAATGCCTGTGAACAAAACTGAACAAGACTTCAGATAGCGCAGAAAAACATTACAAAGCCGCAGTTTGCTGTGTACCTTCCTAAAACAAAAGGTGCAGCACAAAGAAAATGCCAAATAACGTTCTGAAGTGCTTTTCTTCCTGATGTAATCATTCCTCTTTCCTTTTCTTTATTGTTCCCTTTGTCTTTCTCATTCATAAGACAGATTGCCACAAAAACCTGCATCAGTGGAACTACATACTCTAGAAATATTTTCGTTTCTCAGTTTCCTTATGTACAGCTTAGCTCTACTCCGAACTATCACCCGCGTAACAAATAGCTATGGAAACTAGCCAGAGCTGAACAGAGTGCTTAGGTTGGCTACAGAGAGGGGAAAGAGTGGGAAAGATGCCTTCAGCAGACAAAAGATTCCTTAGGATCTGATTTTCAGGTTTTGTTTTTCAGAACTGAGAGCTGGATTTAAATCAAAAAAACCTCTGAGCATGACAAGTCAGCGGTCAGTGGCTTAACCCTAGGAATTTTTACACACATTTCAGCTAATGCATTGTATTTAGTGAACAATGCTACCCAAATCAAAGTTACAGAATGTTTCACAAGCCAATCTAAGTATTTTCTCTGTATTGTACAGAGTGAAATGAATTAGGCTGCAAATTAAGGCCACAGAAGCAAGAATTTGATTTAAAAACTGTCTGCTCAAATGAATAGAAAGGCAGAAAAAAATGCTGCACACTAAAGTTGACGCTGCCTTACAGTTTCTCATGAAGCAAGAAGCTGTATGTGTAATACCTTAAGAAGGACTTTTTCAGACATCTACCTCTAGCATTTCAGGAACACCATTGAAAAAAAAGCATTGGGATTACAATGTTACCAGATCTTACTCAACTGAAGACAAAATCTTTAATAGAAATCTGGTTGTGGAATGGCATACTCCCTCAGAACAAAACCGAAGTCAGAAAAAACACTTCTGAAGGTCCTTCAGTGCATCACCCAACCATTCAAAACAGACCATGGCGAGAGTGAAAGATGTTCCATTTAATCTGTGTTGGCAGAGAACCAAACATCACATGGTTTTACCTCACAGCTGGAGTTCAAAGGATAGAGACAGAAGCCTTTCTCGCTGTATCACACCACTAAAGAGTGCACTTCTCACCTTCAGAAAGGCTAAAGCAAAAGAAGGTGATACTTGGGACAGTTCTGCTCCTTTTCCATCTGTAAGCACAGTATCCTCTGGGCCCACACTGAAGAACAGTTCAAGCCTAGTGATAGGCCCAGTGTCCTATATGTCCCATATACATATATGCTTCCACATAGCTGACAGACACTGGAGTAGAAGGACAATAAACCATCCTTTCCCACTTTCTATTACCCCCTCTCCCTCAAAGCCCTAGGACCAAGGCAATAGCAATAACACTACAGCAAAAGATGCCAGTCTAGGACATGGCAGTTTCAAGTTTGAACCCCAGTTTCTCAACATCGTCATTGCTTGGTCATACTCAAATTGCACAATGGCAAAAGCCACAAAAAGAGTACATGAGGAATAGTTCAGCGAAGGCTGGGCCTTCCAAGTGGTGTGCAGCTATACTGACATGGCCATGTTAGACCTTAAAGAGGTACAGCTCTGTTCCAGTGGCACTGTGTTAGTAAAGTTCCTGGAGATCAGAGCCTACACAGCAACTTTCACCAGACCAAGCCTGCTATTCACTATGCCTCATCATATTTTTTTAAAAATTGCCAGACTGCAGAGAGAAAGATTTCAAAGATCTCACAGAGTAGGGACTGGGTGACTAGAGAATATACACACAGGCACGCAAGATTGCATACTCCAGCACTTCTTCATGTGAGCCTAGAAGGATGGAGATCAACCTCATGGCTCACCTGCATTTGTTAACAGGTCCCAGCTGTAAAGACTGTGATAGCTTTTTAACAGCCTTGACAAAGGCAACAACAAAACATCAAATATTGCTCTGAAAACATAGGACAGAACTTCACTAGCAGAGCATTTTCCTATTGAAACAATTGCCAAACAGCTAGAAAAGTACAATGCTAACACTCTGATTTTGACAACTTTTTTGCCAGATGCAGAATACAAGGTAGATTCCTGACAGAAGCCAACCAGCTCTGCCTCTGCTCCTGAAGTAGCCACTTGAAGGCTCTGATGTGGTCAGAGAGCAATGGCCTTCCAAACTCCTCAAAGGCAAAACGCTGACTCCCATTTGAGTCCTGGGACTTGCAGGTTTCAGTTAGTTTAAGTGAGATCCTGAGACTGCTTTAATTTATTAACTGATGGCAGATTTTTGTTTGTTGAGTCAGCTCTGTAACACCCTGTCACCACACAAGCTATGCTACAACTTCATGTAGCTAGAAACGCCCTTAATGCAAATCAGGTCATTATCCTTGGATGTGTTTTTAGATTTTCTACCATGACTAAATTGGATAAGTGATTTATTAACATCTAAAGTATTAAGAAGAAAATTATGTAGATTATATAGAGAAAGGGAGAATGAAAAAACATCTCATCCTAGAAATTCATAAGGATGTCACTGATTAAGAACGATTTGTAACTAAGTTCAGAGCATAAGAAAGTTCAATTTCCAGTCAATATTGTGATTCCTCCAACTATTTTAACATGAAGCACTGCATCGTATACGTAACTATTACTTTTCTCATAACTGTGCAGTTACGCTTTAAACCCTACCGTGTTGCAAGCTTATGGCAGACGACACCCGTGTCCGTTATGACCTCACTCAGTCTCAGCTCGAGGTGGACCTTTCCCTGAAACAGACAAAAAACACCACATGAAAAATCAGTGCTACGCATAGCCAGCCAGACCATTCCAATTTAAAACAAAGCAAGATGGTTAATACAAGCAATTCCAGGAGGAGTTTAAAGGTTAGATAATAGCTTAGCAGGTGAAATGTTTCACTTGCTAAAGAATCCAGATTAATAGCCACTTCACTCAATTTCAATGCATAATCCCTCATTTTCACCCCACTCCCCCTCATCTTATTTCTGTGTGTTTTACTACTTGATGAATACGGAGTGTCTGTGATCTGGAGCAAAAATATTTCGTTGCAGCGTTGTTAGTATTTAGCATTTTAAATATCATGCCAAGATCTCCAACACAATCATTGAAAAGAAATCACATCAGTGTGTTATAAATAAATATCTACATGTTTTAAATACTGGAAAAATTATGAAATAAGATAAACTGTGCAACAACAGAAAAAAATGTCAAACATGTCACTAGCATTTATAGCACTGACTGTTATACAGTGTTCAACTCCACACTGTCACATTGAATTTATTGTGACTTGTGCCAAAAGCTGATGCTCTAATATGCCAAGAAAACAAAAGCAAATCATGAACACAAACTGCGTTACTCTCATTAGCTCTATTACATTTCAAAACACGGGCATCTGGTCCCACTGGCAAAAACTATTACTATATACGTATACAGTAAATGCAAAATACATTTTGTTATTGATCTGTTCTGACACATCAGTGTTGCCCAATCATCTTTTTTAAATTATGATGGCCAACATTGAGTCATTCACCTTCATAACTACTTCTCTTCCACCCTTTTACCAAAGGACCCTAAAGTCCACCCCACTAGTTAGTCACAGCTCTAATGTAAGTGTCAGTGTTGACTCAGCTCTATCTCAACTCACAGGAAAGTCTGTCGTCAGCCCTTTCATAAGATCTTTCAGATTTCATTTTTCCTCCTTTTTCACATCACCAGAACTCTTGCCAAAGGATGCCTATGCTGCGTAACAGGAGGGAGTGAACCCTGGTCCCTACTTGGATTATGCCATTCAGATCTACTTCCCTTACAGCAGATTTGTCTGGAGGAAAGCTGGTGAAATCAGTCCAAAGCAGAGCAGGGACTATCAGAAGTTCACTTTTAGCTCATTCCCCAGACCTCCTACATTTAGCAACAAACTCTGAAGCCAGTGCTTGAATGCTTGTCCAGAAGGAATTGATTGATAAAGTTTCTTCCTGCATCAGTCATTCTCTAACCCTTTCCTTCCCCACACCACTTTCTAGGGACCAGTCTTACTGCATGATCTTGAAAGCACTTCATGCTTCTCAGCTTTCATGTGGCAAATGACACTGCTGTTCATCTAGAAAACAAGAAAAAAGCTCTCTCCAAGCTATATACATAGGTCACTCTAAAAGTAATGTCTCCTATTTATTTCCAGGATAACTACAACAGATACAAAGAGCACAGTAACACTATTTGATAGACCAAATTCTCAGATACAAACACTGATCTTCAACCTTCAGTCACCACCATTAGCTCTGCATTTTCACCAGGGATGAACAAGAGCCTGCATGCTGCATTCGTAAAAATCTGTACCATGGGAGGCGATCACTGTTGCTGTTGCCACTGCTGAAACGCACCACCCGCCACCTCACTGTGCTCACATACAATCATTGAATCATAGAATGGCTCAGGTGGGAAGGGATCCCAAGGATCATCAGGTTCCAACCCCTCTGCCACAGGCAGGGCCACCAACCTCCAGATTAGGTACTAGATCCACTGTTTGGTCTCCATAAATGTTCAGCAAGCATCAATTAATGCCAGTGGGTGTCATTTTTCCCTCATGGAGGAATTCAATTCCACCCCTTTGCTCCATCCGCAGTCCCATGTCAGACGCCATTGTGTCAGAGTGCCCCTCTGCTGCCATCTGTCACATGGCTACAAAATGGAACGGGATATTGGTGGGAAGGGTCAACCTCTACTGCCATACCACCAGTATCCACCTCTGACATTGTGGGCCAACATAACAAAATAGGAGGCATTGCTTTTGGATCAGCCCTCGTAAAATGAAATCTCATAGAGTTTGTGTCTCAAGACTTCTGATTCTTCATGTCCGTTTCACCAAGAAATTAATCTCATCCTTCACTCTTCCAGTGCACACAAACCTCACCATCTGTCATTTCCTTCTCTGAGTCCATCCTCATGAATGAGGGAAGCATTTCCCTGCACAAATGCACAAAGCCACTTCTAGATCCACCTCTTTAAAACTCCTTCCTGCTACAGTGACCACAGTACACACATACATCGGGGCTAAACACACAGTTGGCTGAGAGCTCGGGTTATGCAGGACAGTTTTCTGGCTTTATTTTACAGTGTTCTCCTTTATGCTTCACTGTTCTCACTTCCATGGGTTTTATCACTGGAGGTAAACCATGGGGCTCTAGAGAACAAATTTAGATTACGAACCTGTAAAACTACTGCTGCCATCCTTATTGATATCCTACATATTGCATTTGTCAGAGAAATCAACACTGGTATGAGTTTTGAAAGATTTAAGAGACAGGGAAGGAGATTTAGGAAACTTGAGAGAAAATACCCTTTTGTAGAAAAACACCAACAAGGTAAGGTGCTTTTACAAAGACACTTCTGCTGATCTTAAAGGCAAGACTGATCTCTCTCAGAAAATAAAGAATGCTTTGATAAATTTAGGTGAGCCTCAATGTAAACTTAATTTACAGTGCCAATTTGCTAGATGCCACTCACATTGAGTAATTACAACGGAAGCTCCCTATTTTACAAATTAAGCTTCAAAGATGCTCTCCAGTCAGCAGTACTTCACACATTTTCCCAGCTACATTAAGGGAAAAAATACAGCGCAGCCTCCTTTGGGCTGAAAGCCAATTTTTCTTGTAGCTCTCATTTTTCTCTTCCAAAGACTCAGAAAATGGCCAGCTGCTCAGAAAGTGACTCAAAGCTTCAAACAGCAAAACAAAGGTCACGGGATCACTTGGACTGGCAGCCCTATGACTATTCCCAGAATACTTCATCACTTCCAGTTAAAAACTCAAGTATATTAAAATAAGGCTACAGTAACATACTTGCAGGTTTAATTCATAGAAAATACTACTCCTACATAAACAGAATGCTTTTTCCCAAATCAATATGTTAGACAAAACATAAGGAAATGCACTCCTTCGCAAGGCCAGTTGTTGGTTTACAAAACACCAGACAACACATTTTTCAAAGAGAAGAGAGAGAGAAGACCATGCAATAAATCAGTATCATAAAACCAAGACTTAATTTAAGCAACAGAAGGTCAACTAATAATCTATACTGCGCTCCATGTAGCAAAGAAACAGGAAGCTGCCAACATATTTACATACAATTTAACAAAACAAACCAGCAACACTTACAATAACAAATACATCAGTACTTTTGTTATTAAAAGAACTACTGTGATAATAGCTAGAACTTCCAATTGTTTTAGATGCCCACAGGCGATGACAGCATGTACAAGCAGGAACAATCAGTCAATGGAGAAAGATGAGAAGTATTGTTCTGTACCTGAAGCACTGTGACTTGGTTCTGTTCAGAGAAAATCCCTGGGACTGAATCTAGGATCAGTCCCAAGCCTATGTTCTGACCACAAAGGTTTTTTCCCCTTCAGTACAACAAACAAACCCAGAGAAGAAGCTGGAGGTTTGACAGTTTTGAAGGAGAATGCATTAATTACTAAAGCATTTACATAAAAAATATTTCAGGATGTTCCTAGAAGCAACTACATTCATTAGCATACACTCCACATTTGGAAGAGGGCATATTTTTCAAGGAACAAGCTGCTGAAGGAGTGCCAACTCAACTGCTGAACAACGCTTCCTTTTTCATAAACTCAAGATGATATGGATGGGTGGGTGGCTAGGTCGAATGTCCTTACTAATCACGTCCAAAACACCACAGCGGGATCAGTCAGGTTCCATTTTTCATTGCCTGATTAAAGAAGTCATCAGGAGATTGAATTTCTTGCATGCAAGTAGAGAATATTCAAAAGGAAATCAGTAATGAACGAAACATTAAAAAGACCATACTAAGAAAAAATATTTGTTAAATATTTCCCTTACCAAAAATAATAACAGAATTGAGTTCTAGTCTTGTTAAGACAAGCCTTGTTAATGCTAACAAGTATCAAGAAGAACCGAAAAAGAGGCTGAAGCTAATCATAACCTTGCAAAGGAAAGAAAAGCAGCATCCAAGTTCTGTTCTAACAGGTACAGGAAAAGCTTCTCTACACAATTTCATTTCTCCTTGGAATGTAACCGTACGTTGCTGTAGACTGACACACCAGAAGACAGTTGTACAGCAAGTAAAAGGATACAGACACCACTTATCTGTATCGCATTTCCAGCAGTTGCAAATTTGAGGTTTAATTTAAACACAGTATGTTGAAAGAGGAAATAAAACACAATTGCAGATTATCCCAAGGTTATTGTTTTGACAGAGTTCTGCCGTGCTGGCATGAAGCGCTTTCAACATTTTTAACAAGCGGTGAGCCTTAGAGGCAGCACTCCCAAAGTCTAGGAGATGCCGGGACACCATTAGGACACCACTGGGACACCACTAGGACACCACATTTCTTAGTGCAGTTATGAGCACACGTTTTGGACTGAAATCTAACACGCATCCTGTGATTCAGTGATTGTGAGTCAGTTCAGATGCAACATCTGATCTAACTGAAAGCAGGTATGATCCAAGTTTTCCCTGGATCCAATCTCTGTGAGCCAGGGAAGAAGTTACAAAAAAACACTGACAAACACTAGGAACCTCTGAGCTGTGTCCTGAGCTCCACCAAATGCACAGAGAACTCTCAACAGTCTGCTTAAGTTTGAAAAACAGGAGCTAACCTAATACCTTACATCATATCTTCAAGGAAGTATCTATTACATTTCCACTAAATATATCCTTTTTTGTACTGTGGAACACTTTTTAAAAATATTTCACTTTTAAAAAGCAAAGGAAAAGAACATCTACATTGTAAACCTTAAACAAAAATACATAAAATATCCAAGTCTGCCTGAATGGATATCAAATACCAAAACAACTACCTTCATATACGAAGCCCATACACAAAATAACAATAGAAGATATCACAAGACTCCTAAAAAAGGCGCTGCCCTACTACTAAGCCTGCTGGACAAGAGGCTGATGCTCATCCATCATTTCACTTCTCACTAGCCTACCCTTGCTGCAGACTTTCCCCCTCCAAGGTGGGGACAAAACATTTCAAAACATCTGTCCCACGTGGGGTCCTTATTCCAGCACAGCTTGATCCTGCCCATTGCTCAGGAGTGTGGGAAGAGGGACTGGGACCCGCCTTTGGCTCTCTACACTTCCTCCTGCTGGTACAGAGCGGATGCAGGCAGCATCACCCCAGCTCTGGACGATGGAGAAGAGATGCAACTCCCACTCCCTTTCCTAAGGGTTGTGGGAGGGGGCTAGGCGAAGCAGAGGACATGAATCACCTCCCGTGCCGATACCAGCATCTCATTATTTTGGAATCTCATAAACTGAGGATTTTAATACCCCCTGTGATGTTGGTTTACTTTCCCTCACTACAGGAAAAACAATGTTTAACATTTCACTGAGAGCAGTCTGCAGAAAGGAGCCCTGGAAAAACTTAGTTCTGCACAGAGACCATTCAAAACTATGGGATGACCTCTGCTGCTGCCGTCTCTGTCTTTCCACATTTTGTTTCATGCAAAAGTAATTAGATCCTGTCCATTTTGACACTCTCTTGGAAAACTTTCCTAAGTGTCACTTTCTGGCACTGGTAAAACTTAGAAACAAACAATAAAACCTACCCAATTTCTAAGGGCTCATTAAATGTTGTCTCTGAGGGAGTGGCAGAGGGAAGACTAAGGGTGCAGCTGGTGCTTTAAGTCAGTCCAGCCCTGCAGTGTGAACAGCAGCCTCACGTAAGGTTACAACCCAACAGCATGCTTGAGACAGGAGGAAGAGCTTGCCTGCTTGCTGCCTACATTTGCTGCTGTAACAACTGTTCTTTCCTTTAGCAGAGCACAGCAGGAGGTTGGGAAAGGTCTAAGGCTCAGGCTCTGGCTAGCTCAGATGGCCTGCTGGGCCGTGGTGCTGCACACAAACATGGAATAAGATCCGGTCTGTTGTTGATGAGGAGAGTGTTCACAGCTCGAACAAACACTGCATAGATTTGTAACTGCTAGGCAGTGCAGAACTGATCTCTGCTCTGACTCCGTATGTACAAATCAACAAATGTGAGTGTGTCAGAACCACTCAGTACCTGGCAAAGCACCTTCACACGGCACAGTGTTAGCCTTCCCATCTTTCTGAAGGAAGAACACCTCAATACGATCAAAAACCTTGTAACCAGTCACTCTCTCAAACACTTTGATGTGATGAACAATGTCTGTATCAGACACCTGCTTTTGCTTCCCCAGACAAATGGTGTTCTGCAGATAGAGAATCCAGGTATGATATTTTGAAACAACGCAAATTTGTTATTCATCAGTAGGCGCTCTTTACCGCATGCCATGTTTCAGGCCAGCTTTTGAGAAGTGACAGACCAAAACCGGATAGGCTGTCTCACCCCTCTGGGCTGATAAGTCTGAACACAGTGCCCTTACTTCACATAGGAAGTTTGCCACTGCGGTGGTTTCATCCTGATGGCAGCTAAACTCCATCACACTGCTCTCTCACTCCCTCTCCTTAAAGGAATATGGAGAGAAAATACAAAAGAAAAGGGCTCACGGGTTGAGATAAGGACAGGGAGACTGCTCACCAATTACCACCACAGGCAAAACAGAACCAGCAAAGAGAGATTAAGATAAAGAGTTGCCTATTGCTAACAGACCAGAGCAGCAAGAACTAAAAGCTGACTACAAATATCTCCTCATCACCCATCCACGTCTACCTCCTCCCCCCTGAGCAGCACAGGGGAATGGTGAATGGGGGCTGCAGTCAGTCCATAACACTTCATCTCTGCCACTCCCCCATGGTGACTCTCTGTCCCTGCTCCACGTGGGCCCCTCCCACAGATGCCATCCTTCCTGAACTGATCCCGTGTGGGCTTCCCACAGGCTGCAGCTCTTCAAGCACTGCTCCAACACAGCTCCGCATCGCAGGGCCCATCCCTCAGGCACTGCTCCAGCATGGGTCCCCACAGGCAGCAGCTCCCCCAGACCTCCTGTCCCACCACATGCTCCTTTCCATGGATGCAGCTCCAGTCTGGGGCGGTTCCTGTGGGGGATCCATGGGCTGCGGCCTCCTCCAGGCCACATCCACTGCTGCGCCATGGGCTCCTCCACGGCTGCACGTGGAGATCTGCTCCACGTGGTGCCCATGGGCTGCGGGGCGACAGCCTGCTCCACCGTGGGCCTCTCCTGGGCTGCAGGGAGCTTCTGCTCTGTGTGTGGAGCACCTCCTGTCCTCCTTCTGCACTGACCTGGCTGGCTGCAGGGCTGTTTCTCACTGCTCTCTCCCAGCTGATGTTGTGCAGTTTTTCCCTTTCTTAAGTCTGCTTTCCCAGAGCACACCCAGCATCGCTCATGGCTCAGCTCTGCCCAGCAATGCGTCCCTCTGGAGCAGCTGGAGCTGGCTCTGATCTGACATGGGGCAGTGCTGGGCTCTGCAGGCCCACCCCTGCAGCCTCCCAGCTACCAAAGCCTTGCCATGTAAACCCAGTACAGCCACAAAGCAGGATCTGGTCAGTAACTGGTCTTTTTGATTACCACAGACTTTATTATGAAATATTTTCCAGTGTTGAAACAGTTCAGTTCTCTGAAATAATTTTATTGGTAGGCATGCAGCCTTGAGAGTCTTCCCACTCTATCAAAACAGATTTCTTATCTTTTCAAAACAACTAAAAGAGGGAAACCTAAAAGTTACTGTTCATAAAAAAAAAGAGGGTAACACCCATTTATTTCCTGTGTGTGGTAGAAAGCTGATACCAAATCTGGAAGCAGCTTCTTCTTTTTAAAATTTGCATACAGTCGTGCTTACAGTGGGTTACACAAAATGTGTCAGTGACTCATCTTCATGATAGAGAAATTTAAATGCCTATACAAACATAGTTAATGTCAGTGCTGGGCAGTGGGCATGCAATGCTCTCAACTGTTTTAATGGCACAGATATTTCTATTGGTCACTGGAGTGTTATCACCCTATGCAGTTGTTCCTAAAGGCAATTTGCTCAACCTAGTTCATCTTCAAGCCCACATACTTAAGAAAAGTAAAAATTAACATCAGAACCATTCAAGTTCAGTACAGTTTGCTCTCTACGTATATAAATCAATGCTTTTTATAGAACAGGAAGCAGACAGATATGGGAAAGACCATGGCAAGTTCCACTATACTATGAAAGTAGGTCAGAAAAAAGGAACAGCAACACATTTCCATCTTCCTCTGAAGATCTGGGATAAACTTCTTCAATTGTCAAACAGGACTGAATTTAGTAGAGCTAATTCAAAAGCTTGTGGTAAAATCCTGGCTCTGCTGAAGTCATGGCAAAGCTCCCACCCTGGCAAGGCCAGGATTTCATTCATGAAGCCCGATGCGTGGAATACAGATACGGCATTCAATGGGAAGGTGCTGACAGAGGAGTAGAGCTTTTCTGAGCAGCACAGAGTGCTCCGAATGTGTTCTTCTAGCTAAAATACAGGCAGCTTTTCAGAGCCAGTAGTGATTTCCAGTATGACAACAGGATTGTAGGTTTACTCTCCAAACACAGCTATAAGCAATGTTTAGCACTCATTGTCTGTAGTCCACCAACTGATGCTCACACAGCTCCACGCTCAAGAACTGGCATGCTTCATCAACAATAAAAGGCCTGCAAGCCAAATGTTGATGTGGTAGTAGAAGAAGAAAGGGCTTTTGGTGACTTAAAGTATTTCTTAATATCATAAAATTTGTCACACAAGGCTCTGAGTACAGAAGGTTAAAATGTGAGACAATTTGCTTCCTCAGTGCTGGTTATCTGCCCTTTACATACTTCTGATAGCTCAGTAGATACATTTCAGACACATCAAAGTTCTTATGAGGAGGAAGGGGAAATGAGCAATTTCCAAGTTTTTATATCTTTTTTTTTTTTCCTGTCCTCTTCTACCCCCCAATGAATTTTACATAAGCCCTTGAGCATGACTGGCGTTGGAAACGCACTCTGTCATTTAATACTGAGAACTCTGTTGCAGGAGAACATGAGCATTTTACATTTGTCATTGCTGTGGAAGAAGCAAATCAAAGGACACCTGAAAAGGGAAACTTTTTAAAGCAAGAGCCTGCACAGGAAAACGTGTCAGAATGTAACTCTCCTTGCATTTCTCTCCCTCTTTGGCATACACAAACTGCATTGTTTGGAATATGCTAGTGCATTTTGATATCAGTCAGAATGTCTCTGGTTCTTTGAGCACTTCATTCATTATATACACACAAAGAATATTTGGGTTGTAGAGCTTGAGCTCCACGAAAAAGATTTAACTGTGAAGGGTTGAAGTCGCTGTGAAAAAAAATGAAAAATGCTAGGAGACCTTTTCTGGTTTTGAAAGGTCAGATGTGCACTTGAGTTTAGATTCCACCGAGAACACATGGACCAGTGGGAGCACCTGTCACCTACTGCCCCAGGCAAATACCTGAACCAGTTACTGTCAAGTAAACTTCTGCATATGAAGGAAAGGCAATCATTCACAGATCAAGAGAGATGTAGCAGCACAGCAATTTTTGCTTCCAGTTCTCAGAAAGCGTGAGAATGAGAAAACAGCAAGTCCTGAAAGAAATGGCTAGTGGAAAAGAGACACATCCCATAAAAAGTGTGCAAGACCACGCTCTTAGTGAGTTCAAACAGCTCACAAAGTTCTGTCTTCTGCTGCTAATCCCTTCACCCTCAGCTGAGGCTGCCTGCTAGGTTTAATTTTTGCATTGAGATAGACTATGAACATTTTCAGTAATGGCTCAAGTCCTGCTTTACTTTCCACTGAAGCATTTGAGCACTTGTACTGTGAGACACTGCATAGTTAGCTCTGGGCGTGGTAGTGTCTCATTGAGGAGCTCCATAAGAAGATGGGATCTTGAAACTCCTTCAGCTAAAACCACACAAAACGCACCGGGACACAGCTCCATATTTTCAGAACAAGTTTTCCACTGTGGCAAGCTAAGCCATGAATTATGCATTTAATGGCTCCTGTTGAGTTTCAATCTGCACTCTGTATAGTAAATCATCCAGACAGCAAATAACGTGTTTTACTACATTTAAAGAGTAAATTTTCAGAAGTCACTTGATGTTATATTTGTATGCCAAACAACTATAATTTTGCCTTAGCTTAATAATTTGTTCCACAGAGGAGTTTAAACTCCTTACAGCACCAACAGAACTATCACACAGGTTATATCTAAATTGCAGCAGGAGAACACCGGTAATACCTAAATTGCACTGACAGGACTACAGAAGAAGATGCATTACAATGCTAAAAAGCTAACAGGAGTGAAACCAGCTAGTAAGCTGTGAGGCACTGATTTATCAATAGAACAAAAGCCTGTTGACCCCAAAGGGCAATTACTGTCCATTGCCAAACTACACACTGCTGTGTTCTGGCAGCTGTTGCTAGACACCTACTCAAATGAAGAGAAATTCAGGTGGTATGCTGACTATGCTGTCCCCACTGAGCCAGCTAGTTTGCTAGACCAGATGGTGAGTGTTGAACCGAAGGACGAACCAAAGCCACAAAGGACACGTGGGTTGGTAATGCCCAATCTGCACCTGCAGATTGAGTTGCTGCACAGCATCTCTACCTCTTGGTGCGGGACTGTGCAGCACACTGAACAGCGGCAGGTGGTGGGACAATCAGCCTCTTAGCTGCTCTTTGCCCTGATGGACAACATCCCCTCTTTTCCTTGGAGATGAGCAATCATACAGGACTTGGGTATATCTTGCTGTCAAGCAATAAACGGATGTGGCATTAAAGCATCTGACAACAGTGCTCATAGCTGTGCAGGCTGATGATTAAAGCAGTCCTACTGTCAGTAGCATTCTCATCTACAATAAAGTTTATCACATCAGCCTCAGCTTGCACTCCTGACAATACAAAGCATATTTATAAGCCAGTAAGAATTAGCAGTATTGGAAAACCGTAAGATTGAAGGCAAAGCCTCAAGCTAAACATCTCAGCAACTATGTTTGGTGGTGTTATACATCACCACCACTGACATCTTGATTACAGCATCAGAATAAATGGAGTTGTAGCTTCTGAGAAAAATTTGAGGAAATAGCACAAAAATATAAAGAAACGCACTCCATCTCCATCAACACTAGAATTCAACACTGTTACTGGTTTGCATTTGCAAAAAGAGAGGAATTTTCATAAAACACATACTAGTCCCTCTCTACATATGAAAATAGAGAACACTACTTCCACTTGAAAATTTGTACCATTTCTGAAACTCACATATACAAGTGAAGCCCAAACCATGTCATTAACAGAACTTGAATTATACATATTAAACAGCAGATAGCCAACTAAAAAATACCAGTTCTTACATCAGAAATGTTGTTATCCATAATTTCAAGTCAATCCTTCTGTTCTCAAAATAAGGCCAAATGTGTCCCAGAACTGGGCATCTGAGAGCCAAGACACCCAAGATCATTACTATTTCATTAATGTTTCAATAATCCACTGATTTTAAACTGGTTTGCAATTTCTGACTGTGCTGGTTGGTCTGCTTAAAATCTAAATATTTTCAGGTTTGACAACAATTCTATGTGAGCTTAACACCTAGTTTCTTTCATATCGTGACCTAACGATTAAAAAGAATTGGAAGCCAGACTTTCATTTTGTTTTGTTTCATTTTGTTTGTTTGTTTCAAATTGCCCATTCTGACTTGTATGACCTCAGGCAGGTCACATTCTCATTGACACTTATTTCTCACTCTATTCAAAGTGTGGGAGTGACAGTAGCTTCCCTCAATGCGGTTCTGTGATGCATAACTAAATAGTCATAAAGTGCTCTGTGACATGGAAAATAGTATTAAGGCCACTGACTGATTAAAAGAGAAGCAAGATTCAGGCATTCCCTCGCACATGTCTCAATGTTTATCCACTAGATATGTGGCCAGAGGGGATAATTGCTAGAATGATAAACTGACAGCTGGCACATTAAAATTGCTTTTTGATTATTAGCATTTGTATGATTAATTGCAAATGTTAACCACCCAAAATGTCTTAAATTACCGTCCTTAAAACTGGAGAAAAACTGAGTAATACTGCATACTTATCATTACAAATATTCTTTTTCTCTTAAAAAGCAATACTAAGTGTTTAGAAAAAAGTTCTGTACTGAGATACCACAAGTATAAAAAAAAATGCAAACAAAAATATTCATTTGGCTATCATCTCATACATAATAATTCTGAAACAATATTTACAAATCTGCTCCCACTGTTACAGAGAGCCCAAAGCCCTTGTATAGACTGCTTAATACAAAGACTGTGTAACTTTTAAGTAAATGGATAAAATCAACATGGTGCTATTCATTTCTACACTAATTGTAATAAATGCTTCTCACAGAGCCCGGAAACAGCTTTTAACCCTTGGGCTCTTGTAAAGACACAAAGAGTGGAAGTGATAAACTCTGATAAAGTGATTACAAACAGGGAGCATGCTTTCCAGCAAACACTGTGCTCCTCTTCTCTCCAAGAAGCTAGAACTGATTGCAAACCTTTCAGTTCACAGCCTAAATTACCAGTGCTGTCCTAGAAAGTACTCTGGGTCTAAAAAGCTTTCGCAAGCTCATTCTGTCTAAATATTATAGCAAAATAAACTACGCAGAAGATTATCCAAATATTGGCCTTTTTCAACTGATAAATTATAAAGGGAAAGTTTTCATATCCGTCAGAAAATAAACACTAAATCTATTGTATTAAAGGCATTGTCAAAAGAGGCTTTGGAGTGAGAAGACAGGGAGACAAGGGTAAACAGAATAGACTTCAATGTTAAAAGGCTATTAAAAGCCTTTCCATCACCATTGGCATCGAAATGTGGCATTAAAGAGGATCAATATTCTACAAGAGAATGTTACAGACTGAACAGGCTGTCACGAGGCTTTCCTTGCATCACGTGCACAGCATCATGTGTCACTTCAAATAAAGAGAAAACCTAGCCTTGAATGTTATCCCATATGCTTCACTATACATAACCATGCTACCTACTAGAATGAATCTGCAATGTAAGTGTCATTTTCTGACCTAGTACGCGCAGACCTGTATGCAAACTGAAAAGCCAACACGCTATTTCTAACCCTACCACACGGTTACCTAAGCAGCATTTCCCCTTGAATTTATTGGAGATTGTTGCACAGGTCAGACAATGCCTGAGCTCCTAAGTAAACACTGTGGTTCAAAAGTGAGTTTGTTCTGTTGGTTGGTTTGGTTTGTTTGTTGTTGTTTTTAAATAGAAAAAAAATCAGTTAAGTAAATGAATCATATTCACTTGATAACCTGCTACATCATCTTAATTTCCTGTTTTTTTACAATGACCATATTCACAAGACCTAACATTGTAATAGAAATTAGAATAGGTTACGTAGAAAAAAGAGGAGCTGTAACAAAATCAGCAAGGTACCAAACCCTAAACACAGCTAAAGCAATACCGTCATCAGCACATTGATGCTATCATCAGCACTCCAACGGTTTGGAGCAGGACCCAGAAATCTGGTAAGGAGTAGGTGGTTTTTTGTCTGAGATGTACTGGTTGCCATTCCTGTGACAATCTCCCTATATAATCCTTTAAGACAGTACCTGCACAGATACTATCTTCAAGCTGGCTCAAATCCCTGAGGAGTCAACGGTTATTCACAGAATTTTGAAGTTATCTGACACCTTGCAGACAACCACACTCCTCTTGTATCAGTAACACTGGTAGTTCACAAAGTTTTAATCCTGGCCTCGCTGACCTAAGCACATTCATAATGCAGCCTACATGCAGACACCCCACACAAATTGCAAATATGAACGAAACACAGACCATACCAATGAGCAATACCCTCCTTTTGCAGGGATGCAACACACCTGTCCTTGAGCCATGGAACCTATAAAGCTACCATGGCCCTGTTACAAACAGTCCTTTGCCAAGGTAATCTCACCTGTACTTCTGAATCGGCATCAACATGCTGGAGTTGAAACCAGGTGTCTCTGTTATGATACTTCTGCAGATCTTCTTTCTGTATAGCTACCTTTCCTGGAAATAAAACAAACCAGAAGCAGAGTTTAAGACATGCTATACCTGCTCCAAAAGTACATTTCCATTAAAAACAGGTTTAAAACAATGATTAATGGACTATTCAAAGAAGGCTTCAGAACAAGGAAAAGATTTCTTCAGGGCACACTTTTTTAAACAATACATAATTCTTTCTGATGAACAGCTTTTTCCACTTGATATTGTGAAAGATTTTAAAATTCCTCACATCATACTCATGTAACAGACTGAAGTACTGAGCTGTGTGGATGAGTTTGCAAGTATGCTCACAGTAAAAATATTATTATTACTTCTTTGACACAACACAACAGTTAAACTCATGGTGGGAAAAGCTCAAACATTATTGGAGGTGAGGAGAAGGCATCTGTCTGGGATTTCTGATGCAGATGGCTCTAAGAATCCCAAAATCAAGTTCCAAGCACGGGGTTATTGAAAACACCATTTCACTGTCTTTTTGTAGGAGAGGTGCAGCAATTAGAGATGCCAAGTCACAGCTGATTCCCAGATCTGCACTTGAGGCCCAGTCACTCTGCCACTTCTCCAGTGGTAAAAGATGAACCGACTGCATCCACTGAAGCCTCACAGAGCTCATATCCCACAGTCCAGAGCCACCCAACTACTATCACTCACACACTAACTAACTGTTGAGAGAGAAAACACAGTAGAGCTTTCCCACCCATGTTTCTAAACTCTCTCACTCCCACCCAACCAGCTTTTTTGAAAATTATGGCAACAGCAGCCAGTTCTATGCTGTGAACTAACGTACATGCAAGCTAGGGGCTAATACATATGTAAAGCTGAAACTTTCATCTTGCCCAGCCCCTCAGGGGTTATGTAAAGAACTCTCTGAAGGGTAACAAAACTTTTTCCAAGCTTCTTTCTTTGTATACACATAGTAGAGCATGGCATGCTTGAGGATCACGTGCTCCTCTGGAAGCAGCTTTGGGCTGGGTGGTTCCCCAGGCACTGAGCATGCAGCATGTTGAAAATGAGAGAAACCAGGACAGCCAGAGAGGTTCGTGAGACTCAATAAAGTTGCTCTTCAGTGTGGTTTGGTAGCAGACCTTTCTGCTAGAGTACGTTGCTCGCGTACCACTGCTTTGCTACATAAATACAGACTTTCTTTAACCAAATCCTGCCAGACAAAATACACCAACTGACATAGTCTTAGCAAAACATAGGTTTCCAAGGCTCCCTAAATCCACACAGTTGGACTGGGGGTCATTAACATACTACCTTAACAAACGTTAATGAGTACATCTACCAAAAAAATCCACGTGATGGACTATGAAAATAACACAAAAGCATTTCCCATTCTGAAATCTAGAACTTTCTTTAAGTTCCCAACGTAACCTTAACATTACACTCCTCTGTCCCCTCAAATTTCAGCCTTTGCCTCAGAGGGCTCCTCCTGGCCCTCCCATCTGCTGGGCTGCTCCCATGCACTCTGTGGCAGCTGCTGCTGCATTCTTCTGCCACATTCAGGCTGCTTCTGGTGACAGTTTCCAGACTTCCAGTCCCAGTTTCTAAACAGCTCTGCCACCCTACCACGGTTGCCCTCCACAGCATCTGCCAGGGTTTCTGCTCCAGCTTCCGCAGAGCTTCTGCCCCACCACTCCTCAGCCCTGCTCCCTCTGCCCCCAGCACTCTCCCTCTTTTCTCATCCTTTGCAGATTACCAGATCCATCTCCTGGCAAGCATTACACTAGAGATTATCGTAGCAGATCAGGGTCAGGTTCTTCGCTGGATATGGAGAGCTAGTGATTGACACTACGCAGAAAAACACAAATTACACAGATCTGCAAAGCAATATGGCAGAAAGGGTAAACAAGACATTTGAACTGCGCTGAAGAGAAGACACAAAGGTGTGCTGCTGAGAACCTCTTCAACGATGGCTGTGTATTTTCACAGCTACTGCATGTGTTGTCCAACTACAGCAATATGTGGGTAACCTAGTTTCTCTAAAACACTTTGTCAGACGAATATGTTTAAAGTCATGACCTTCCAATGATTGTTGTGGACCTTATCCAAAACTGTTTACTTTCACTGCTTGCTATCCTCGCTGTACCCTTTAATCTCCTGCAGAAATCCTCCACCCGACTGCAGGGTAACACACACTTCACAGGCTGTGCCGCCTGTATCTTTCAATCGCTTTTACTTCATCACCTCCCGCAAAGGGACAGCCCTTCTGAAAAGCTCAAAGATGATCTCAGCAACATCAGCACCTTTACGGAGCTGAAAAGGTGTGAGCACGAGCTCCCAAAACACAGGACAGCAAGGCCAACCCAGGCAGGCCTGACCGTACGACCAGCAGGGAGCTGCAGCGCAGCACTACGTGCCTCCAGCTCCAAGGGGGTTAACACGGTGGCACCACTGTTTTGATTAGGAAACTGTTTGAAGAACACTGTTTGCTCTGCACACAAGCAATTCTTATTAATGAGTGAAACTTACTGGTCGGGCTGGCTGGAATCCAAAGTTTTTCACTGTACACTGAGTGATCCACAAAGAAGAAAAATTTAGTGGGAAAATGTGTGTATGTTGGGGGTGTTGGGGGAGAGTAAAGAAAGGGCCTATACTATAGCTAGTCTAAACAGACATAAAAGTATACTACTGACAGGGTGGATTGTTTAATCTGGCCTGTTTAACGATTCCATGTAAAGCAGCGGCCTGCGGAATGTCTATTTATAACTCCCAGCCTGAAGGGGCCATGTCCATACGCCTACCCCAGCCACGCTCTGGCACTGCTAGGCCTTTGAAGGCCCAGCACCGGCACTGAGGATGGTCAGGTCCTGCTCCATTTCCTATAGGCTTGCTTGGCCTCCAGCTGGCCAATGCAGCAGCCCAACCAACTTCTGGACTCAGAAGAACTGAGTTAACTCTAGGCCACCGAGCACAAGCTGTCGGCACCTGTCATTTAACTGACACTACGTGGCAAAGGCCTGCAGTTCTCCTTGAAGATAAATCTAACACCAGAGATCAAAATGGTTTACCACCGCTCATTTAGAGGACTTTTCCTCTTTGCGATTCTTCAGCACGCTCCCTGACTCAACCCTATTGCACAGTGCTCTTTCTCAAAACTTGGGCTGCTGTCAGACAGCAGTGACAGACTCCAAACCTTGTCTCTGAAGCAACCCATCACTTTCGTTGCTTTCCTCACAGCCACCCAAGGCTGCAGAATGCCTGCCTCTGTTAGCTTAAGCTTGTAGACTGTATGGGAGGAGGCAGGAGACAGCAGAGCACACGGAGTGACAGAAGGTCTTATTTAGTCACTTCAGTTACAAGGTTTTAAAAGTAAGTAATCTTCTCAACAATAAGACCAGCAAAGTTGAGTTAAAAGCATTCTTCTCATCTGAACTAATTCATTTCCCAAAGTCTGACATTCATCAGAACCTCAGGTTGAGGGAGCATGGGGAAATCCACACACATACTTCTGTGCATTATTCACCCACGCGGCAGTGACTTCCCGATACCCCACAAATTCTCACAACAAACCTTCACTGGCATATTTAAATCCTAAACCTTGCTTTCAAAGCAAAGATGTGACATTTCACACACAATGCCCTCCTTCTGTGAATTTCTCCTTTGACAAAAAACAAAGCACCAGCAACCTGTTCTTCGAACACAGCCAGCACACGGTGAATGAAGGCACTACCCAGGGCCTTTATGGTCACAAGGGTGCAGACTCCTGCTTTCCCTACCATGCACCTTTGTCCTTGCAGCGTGCTGTACTGAAACTGTTGAGGATATCAACTCAACCTTAAAAACACCAAACAATGAAAATAAAGATTTTGGAGGAGGAGTAGGGAGGAGGAAATAAGTTTTAGGGGTCACGTGTGGGTGTTGTTTTCATTTTTAACACAGATAATTTCAACTGACCTGTCTGACAACTCAGTAACATTGACACAGTGGGAAGACAGGTGATGGCAGAAGGTCAGTAGTTTGGGCACAGAGGCAGAAACATGCAGCAGAGACAGGTACAGGTTTCTGGCCTCACTGCTTGAGAAAGTGTCATGAGCATAGCTCATCCTCTATGCCTGTCCCTCACTGGAGTTTCAAATGCTCTTCCCAGGCAAGTCAATGTAGGCCATCAGCTTGCCCTTGAACTTGTCTGGACTTAATTTAGAGCTTAACATTTCCATACAAAGACTAGTAGAGTTTGTAACTTGGCTCCAGCACTTTCCATCCAGCCATTGTGATCCCCTCTCTGGGCTGTGGGTTAGTGACAAAAGGACTAGGCTCTAGCTTGAAGATTACACTTCACCTTTTAATGTTCTCTTGCCAGTCTGCAGAGTGTTTGCCTCACAGCTGAGGGATCTGAAAATTTGTGTCAGCTCCTAGACTAATAAAAGATGTGTTCCTTTATAGAAAAAGTCAGACCGCAACAGGACTGGAGTTTGTCATTTTAAAAGGGCATGAGGCTCTACTTGAAAAACCACCTGACATTTGTTTTTACAGAACCCTGGAAAGACAGCATTTCAAGAGCTCTGGGTTCTTCTCTTTAAATTATCTTGGGATACTCAACACGCTGAAAACCATGAAACTGCATATGACTGCCAAGCGAACTGAAGCAATAAAAACACAGTATCTTTTAATACAATATCCTCCATTAACACTGTCTGCAGTATTGTTAATTACATATATATATATATGTATTATGTATAATT
The DNA here is from genome assembly GCA_013396635.1 of Penelope pileata. Taxonomy (NCBI): domain Eukaryota; kingdom Metazoa; phylum Chordata; class Aves; order Galliformes; family Cracidae; genus Penelope; species Penelope pileata. The sequence continues at coordinate 990,894 of WBMW01003969.1, forward strand.
TATAGTAAAGGCTTAGGTCTGAATCACATGTTAAGAGGTCCCAAATGCCTAATTAATTCAGTCTTCTCTCAGGTCTGAGGAGAGACTACTTCGCCTCTTATGTGCTGCAATATCAGGCAGTGAGAGGTCATGGGGGCCAGTTCAGGAGTTGCTTTGTGCTAAGTACACAGACCTGCTGTAACGCTGAATTATTTTAAAATAATTGATATGAGAGTAAACAAGGAGAATTGCTTTCATTAGCTAGAAAGATTAAGGACCAATCAGAATTGCTTTTCATTGACATTTTAGGCTGAGAAAGGTTTCCATCACCTTGAACTCTCTAACCAAAAAGCAATGCTACTATTCCAGACTATGTGGAATTTTATAATTCTCCATACGAAAGACTATTTGTCATCAAATAGGAAACTTTGTAAGACAAGAAGGGGTAGATGCCTGCACTGTTCAGAAACAGCATGAATTTGCTTACCCCTCCCACAACACAGAAAAAGACTGAAATAAGCCATCTCCTTGGTTGAGGATCAGAAAAATAATGATGCGAATTAGAGGCAACAGAAGGCCTCAGAGCCTCAGAGGTAGCAGAATGGCTCCTTCCTGGCTCCTGTGCAGTGCACCATGAAGAACTATGTCTGCTGCCACTGCAAGAATGAGTAGTGACAATGGCACACTTCAGCACAGCAGTGGTGCATCCTACATAGAGGACTGAGGTAGACTGTACCCACAACTCCAATTTAATCTGGTTTTTGAATAACTAGTGCAAGTATAAGAATATATGACTTCTGATATCCGTTTTTCCCCTTCTCAGGATTTATCTTAAACAATAAGGCAGAGGAGGCTTGTGATAAAAACACGGCTTCTAACCTTAAAAGAAGCAACATGCTGCATGGATTACCCTCCACTGTGTTAGTTTTGCTGGCTTATACCACAATTTCTGCTCTTCCTCCCCCTTAAGAAAGTACCTCCATAGCCATGTCTCTGGGATAAGCTCTCCACCAACTGCTATCTATGCACTTTAAATGTACCTACATTTGAGAAAGGTGGTATGGCTAGCCCATGGCTCATCCTCCTGGGAGGGTAGTCACTGTTGTCTGCCTTCCTTCCAGCAGGCACTCAAGCCCCTCAGCATGCTGCCTGCACTGGACAACCACCTCCTCTACCATCAGCCTCTTCCAGGCATAGCAGCCACTGCTATTGCGTTACTTTCACAGGCCGAGTCTTCTCCTAGTTCAAGCAAGAGACAAACCCAACAGAGGCTGCTTAACATCTCCTAGTTCTGAGATAAGTACAGAAGAAAACACAGCAAGCCGAGTTCAAACTACAGCAGCCAGAGCTATGCTTGCGATGGGAGGATAAACCTTTGACGATATCCCAAATGCAGGTATTATTAACACTGCCATTTGGTAAGAACAGCAGCTGTGTAAAACAATGGCCAAAGTTCTAGCACACTACGTTGAGTGGTTTTGTTTATAGCACATGCACTTGTAGGAGGAAGAAGGAAAAATATGTATTTTTGAAAATTCAGCTTTGTTTTTCTGCTTTTGTGATCATCTGTTAAAAGATACTAAGAGGGCAGCCTAACAAATTATTCTGTACAGAAAGTATTTATTTTAGGCTTTCTGTGCAACTGTAGAGAATGTTCTCAGGATAATTGTAGTTTATAGCTTTTCAAGATTTGTCATTGTGGGACACAGTCATCTGTTTCCTTTATTTCATTAGTAGCTATATTTATACCACACTGAGTAGATATTATTCCCACATTATCCAACAGTACACCACAGAAGCAGTAAACCAAGTTTAGACTTCTGCCTAAGCCATGTCCGGGGCGAAGGAAATAGGAAAAGGCATTTTTCTATTATGATATTGGTCTCAACTTTGTGTGGTGGTTGAAGATCTTCCCTTCACTTACCTAGCAAGCAGCATAGTTAAAGAGGCAAGATTCTTTTTCAAGTTCCCTTTAAATTCAACAAAATAATCAAATGATAATGTTTCAGATACATTTGGCAACAATTGTCTGAAAACAGTAGAAAGCTTGTTTGGACTTTCGCTAGCAAATGGTGCCAACTGTACAAATACGCCACCTCAGCTTTGGAAGTACTCATTAACAAAGGCAGAGTAACCTCTGACATGCAAACCTCAAACAATTCTCAATTCCAGGGTGTTTTCATTCTGTTAGAAAGTCTATCAGCTACAATTTGGTTTCATCTAATTTAGTTCAGAGCACCTATGTTAAATTACCAAATTTGCAGGCAAATTTGTTCTATTGCCTTACTTGCTTCAGCTCATCTAGCATTAAGCAAGGAAAACAGTTACAATCTGGCAGGATACAGGGCCCTTGAGAGCTTCAATTTGTTGTAGAGTTCACCTACTAACCCCTATAAAAGTGACTTACAGCAGTGAGTTACAGTAAATGTAATTAATAGAATGACTTGTTAGTCTTCCCTCCATTAGCCTTCTGCCCCTTCACTGAAGGCAGGGCTTAGGTATGTGACATCCACACTTTTTTCAGCAAAATTTCACATCCACTAGGACTGCAACCAAAACTTCCCTTCAGGAAGGAGTAACCCAGGCTTACAAAAGAAATGTCATGCTCCCCAGTGCAATAAGAGGGCCAAGATTTGATCCAGTAGATTTACTTCTTCCCCTCAGAGCTTCATAGCAGCTCCATTTTATTCTGTTCAGAATCATGTTTTACATAATGCTAGCAAGTCAGTTACATGCATCTGTTACCAAACGAAATGAAGTGCTGGGGGGCAGGGGGCCACCACTTCTACGTGATAATTTGAAAATCAACAAAAAAGAGTATCTAAATTTAAATGGAATTTACCATTATTTTCAGTAGTACATTTCCTCCTCAATGCATCTCTACATTCTATATAGATCAGTATACTAAGCTCTAGCTGTTAACGCATTATCAACAGACAACTTAAGACTAATTTATTTCCACAGTAACTGTATGCTTCACATTGTATCTAAAAAAGACAAATCATATTTCATATCCACTGAGATGTGCATTTCTTCATTATATTTGCATTTCAACTGGCATCCAAGATTCTTCCTAGACACAGTTGTTCCAGAGCCGTATGTTTAGCTAACAAAATCCTACATGACGTAGCAAAAAATCGTTAGGAAAATGCAAATGTAACAAACAGACATGCAAACTCAAAGATATCTTTATCTGAACAATCCTCCCATCCTGTATGCCAAAACACTACACTATGTTCCAAAAGCATATCTGCTACACGTGTTCCAGTTTCTGAATGTTTGTTTCTCCTCGGAAGTTTCTATCAGAGGTTTCAGGGGGTTCTTGTTTTTCATTTTCTCACCCCCACTCCTTCCGGTTTTGGTGGCTTGAACATTCTCATCTGTCACACACTGACGTGCATTTCGGATGTCATAGAATTTACCATCACAAACTTGTACTTCATATTTGAATAAATAAGAACATGCCTACTCCGAGGTCCAGTCACCCTTGAAGTCAATATTACAGCATCAAGAGGAAGTTCTAGCAATATTAAACAGTGATTAAAAAGGAACTTAGCTAGCCAGCCATCTTCAAAAAAACAGCTACTTATCAAATTCTCACCATTTTAATACACACAGTGTTCTCTCTCTTTCTCTCTTGAAACCCCCTCAAAACGAGCCAAACAAAAAACGCAAGCAGATGTCTTAAATGTACCATATCGCACAGGAAACAGGCAAATTCACAAGCTCAGTAATATCTGAACTTAAAATTAGTCTCCCTGGATGGAAGACACAACCCCCAATTCTCTTCTTTGAGAAAGTTCACTGCTGGATGAGCATGGGTAACCACGTTTTCTTCATCAGAAATGTCTCATGATGACATAATATAACAAGCAATCTCTGTAATGCAAACAAAGGGCCCCTATTAGCAGAATTCAGCGTTTCAGTGGAAAAGAGCTTATTCTAGCATTAAGCTAATCAAACTTTTCCAGTAGGGACCTCTTCCTAACCTCCCTTGCTCAAGCCTCTTCAAGAAAGTCTCTTAAGACTAAGCTGAAAATACATATATACAGTAGCTATTCCTTTTAAATATTACATACTTTGTTCCTATAAAATAATTCTGTCATCAAACTTCACTGGTTAGCTTTGCTGACAATGTTTCCTGTTCAGCAGGAACTTCACACGCAGTCACTTCAGAGCAATGCTCTTTCCAGAGCATTTTCCAATTACTAGCAAAAGTTACAGAATTAGTATCAGAAGGTGACAGTAATTCTGGAATCTTTTCTCCTCTCCAGTGACTTTCAGATATTTGTAACACTTCCACATCTTTGAAATGCTCTTCAAAATAAGTCTGTGGTAAGGAAGCAGGAGAAAAGAGGGGGAAGAAGAGAAAAAACTCAGACTACAATAGCTAATATGCACTGTAAAATCTCAACGTAGGTTGGTAACACCAGAATTTTGCCTTTTAGTGCTACATCAGTAGAGTAATACATCAGTCTGCCTACATATGGATTCCGCCATGCATATAAAAAAAAAAATTAAACAATTTTTAAAAAAACAGTACATATTGCAGGAATAGTACCTCATTTTCCTGAAGCGGTAATTAAAAAAAAGTAAATAAAAATTGAGTCTGATCAATCTTTCAAGACTCAAAACAAAGGTCTCCCTCCATCTTCTGCAAGTCTGTTCTTTCACAAGCTGCTCTCAGCAGCTTTAAGACAAGATTACTCCAGCAGCTCCCGAAGAACTGCCTTCTAATGTCAGAGCTCCATTATTAAAACAGGAACTAAGGGAACATGCAGAAAAGGAAACAATTTGCACTTCTCTATTGGCAATTTCATGGGTCCGGCTCATGTGAAGCGTTCAAAGACCCTTGTTTTGAGAGAGAGTAAAGCCTTTAGCAAGAAAAATACCAGTCCATGGCCTGCCAAGCTCATGGGCCACTGCAGTTGCAGAAAACTAGTGACACATAAGAGATCAGATGAAGAACTGAGCAGTTGAAAGAAGAGAGGTATTGTTTCCATGGCACAAGAATGAAACTGGAGATCAGAGAGACCAAAAAACTTTCCAAAAGCTCACTCAAAAAATCATAAACCAACCCCCTTCCTCCCTGGGATGCATATGCCAGAGCTAAACATTAATTTTCAATTATCTCACCTCCACCCTAATGTTTTCCCCTAACTCTTTCTCTGCAACGTAAATGCATGTCTGGACACAACTCGGAATTCTTGCTGTGTATTTTCTCAGGAATGTGTAGTTTAAATTGCTGCCATGTAGTTCTACAGAATAAAACGGACTTATTTCATGATGCCTGAGAGATGGAATTCTTGCTTCTTAAGGAAAGTGCTTTTGGCCCACAGCTTTGTCATTTACTGTACTGAGCATCCTGTGCTCTCAGAAACAAACGTGACTCTTACCTGAATGGATTTCTGAACACTTTGGCTTTAACACACTAAATTGGGTTAACAGATTGGGTTAACATACTAAAACAGCAGAAGTAACTCCCTACTTCAAGAAAAAGTTACAAGCTTCTGAGAAACATACTAAGAATTTGTAATTTTCCAATTATAAGCAAAAGGCATTCTAGTGCTTAGATAATTCAATCTGCTACATGCAAACCCTCCTACCCAGGGAAAGCCATTTGATATAACCTGGATTTTGGTTGTAGTTTGAATTTTGGCAAAGCTTTCAGCACTGTTTCTCACAGTATCCTTCTGGATAAATGTCTAGCCAACAGCTAGACCAAAACATAACGCAGCGGGTGAACAACTGGCTCAGGGGTCAGTCTCACAGGGTTGTAGAAAATGGAGTCACATCGGGCTGGTGGCCAGTCACCAGTGGGGTTGCGCAGGGCTCCATTTTAAGGGGCAGCTCTCTTCACTGTTTTCATCAATGACTTCCATACAGGACTTGAAGGTATACTAAGTAACTTTGCAAAGGACACTAAGCTGGGAGGAGCCATTGACTCCCTGGAGGATAGAGAGGCCTTGCAGAGATATCTTCAACAAATTAGAGGGCTGGGCAATCACCAACCACATTAAGTTCAACAAGACCAAGTGCCAGGTTCTGCACCTTGGACAGGGCAATCCTGACTGTATGTACAGACTGGGGGACAAGAGTCTGGAGGGCAGCCCCACGGAAGGGGATCTGGAGGTTCTGGCTGACAGCAAGTTGAATGTGAGTCAGCAGGGTGCCCTGGGAGCCAAAAAGACCAACCCTACCCGGGGGTGCACCAGGCCCAGCACTGCCATCTGGGTGAGGGAAGGGATTGTCCCCCTCTGCTCTGTGCTGTGTGGCCTCACCTTGGGCGCCACAGTATAGCAAGGTCATAAAACTATTGGAGTGTCCAAAGAGGGACTATGAAGATGGGGAAGGGTCTGGAGGGCAAGGCATATGAGGGGAGGCTGAGGTCCCTTGGTGTGCTCAGCCCAGAGCAGAGGAGGCTGAGGGGAGGCCTCATGGCGGCCTGCAGCTTCCTCACAAAGGGGAGCAGAGGGGCAGCGCTGAGCTCTGCTCTCTGGTGACAGCGACAGGGCCCGAGGGAACGGCATGGAGCTGTGTCAGGGGGTTAGGAAAAGGTTCTTCACCAGAGGGTGGTTGGGCCCTGGCACAGGCTTGCTCAGGGCAGTGGTCACAGCCCCAAGCTGCCAGAGTTCAAGGAGCATTTGGACAGCGCTCTCAGACATAGGGTTAGAATTTTGGGTGGTCATGTGTCAAGCCAGGAGATGTGGACCAAGCTAGGATCCTTGTGGGCCTGTTCCAACTCAGGATATTCTATGGTTCTGTGAAAGGTTGGTTTAACTGCCAGTTTTACTTTGGAAATTCAGCAGAATCTAAATAGATCAGGAAACAAGAAAGTCCTTAAAATTCATGGTAATCGACACTTGTTAGTGACTGCTTATTTACTTAGTTAAAATACATACATGCATAGCAAATACATAGCTAAGAGAAAGCCTCAATTTAAAGAAAGCTGATGTATCTGAAAATAACAGAATATCTGACAGCAGATTAACACGTTAAATAAAACAGAACATTTTCTTGTTTAAAAATTCTTTTAATGAAGGTTAATTCATACAGTTTCCACTAACTTTACACAGCTCTGAATCAGGCTTTACAACTCCCTGATACAAGGCAGTGAATGTAATCAGAAGTCACATTCTCACTGCAGTGTTAAATGCAAAACCCACAAAAAGGAGACTTCAAAGCTAAGGCTCTTACCAAGTTCTCAAAACCCATGTCTTTGACAAAGGAGGTAATTCTTTTAAAATTGAAAAAAAAAAAAAAAAAAAGAGAGAGAGAAGATTGCTAGATTCTGCACACAGATGAGCCCAGCTAGGAACAAAGAATTTCCTAATTCATATGTAAAATAAAAAGCAAAAATTAACAAAAAAGAAGAAGCGAGTGACTGCATGACATACTAGTGTAATGTAGAGGTATATAAGAAGAGATCAGCATCACTATGCACATTAGCATAATGCACTTTATAACATTATATACACTATTGCTCAACATGAGATAGCTTCCTCACTACAAGTTCTGACAAAACAGACACACCTCATTGATAGCTACAGCCATACTATACTGGAATTTTTAAAAAAATGACAGTCAGGTATGAATTACTTCAAAATTAAGAGATGAGAAATGGAAAAAAATAAAAAGGAAAAAAAAAGAAAACAAGACCAAACAGTTAAAATGACTTAAAATGGAATCAGTTAAAATGACTTAAAACAGTTCATCTCAAAGATAACTACTAAATTTCTGGAGGTTTTTAGAAAATTTATATACTTAAGTAGATAAATTGAGTCTTATCTAGTTTGCTGCATGTAAAATGCAAGGCAAATAATATCTGACAGAGCTTCCCAAAGTAAGCAACAGCTCGCTTTAACACTGTTTATAAAGTCTGTCTGTCTCCGCTGTGCTGTGAGTACCTATGACCAGGATCTATTATTCTGCATCTCATTACAGTAGTCATAGTTTATCCATTTTTCATGCAGGTAACTATAGCGAGCCCTAGAATATTGCAGGAACAGAAGACTTGGCATTTAAAAAATATGCAGTAACAAATGATGCTGTCAACATTTCAGCAGCGTTTCATTGACTATTTCAATTAAATTACAATCTGCATTCACTGCCTTAACAGCCTTTTTATAAGTAATACTGAAGGCACCTTTATCCTTTGACAGAAAGGAAAATGCTGAGCATTACTTACCACTGTCATTGTCAGACATAAAGACATATCAAGACCCCAACTCTTAAGACTATATATGATGTAATAGTTGAAGTCCAAGAGAAGTAAGCTATAACAACAATAATAATTTACGATCACATACCTATGATGGAATCCCTTCGAAAAACATCTCTGTCAAAAATATAAAACGACAGATGGCGAAAGGTCCGAGGAATTTCACAGTAAAAGTCTTCTCCATAGAAGGGGCTGGGTAAAAAAACAAAAAACAAACAACAAAAAAAAACATACACATAAACACACACACACACAAAAAGAAAGAAATTAGTGTTGGTATCCTGGAGGAGCCAGCGTGCTTACATTTCACAGCCAGAACATCACTCTGGGCTGCGACGGTCACTCCCTCCCATGAAGGTACACCTTCAAGCACCATTCCAATCCTACTCTTCCCACCTATCTTAAATGCCCACAGAACGAGATTTCCTAATGTGAAAAAAAAAGAGCAGGTACTTCTTTTTATTTGGAAAAACAAGAGCCCCTACAGAAGAGGGCAGAGACCCCGCTATCTGCTAACACACAGTTGATTAAATATGGAGAGAGGTCCCGGCTGCCACACGATGCTTACAACAAACCATTGTAACAGAGATCACAGAAGCATGCAGATGAACAGGATAAGTGAAATACAGAGTGGATCAACGAACACATACGTATTTTTAAAGGATTTTGTTTACTTAGAAGTCTACAGCTGTGGCCTTTTTATCATCTCCTCCAAGGTTTCTAATTTAAAGCCAGATTCAGCCAACGGGTAGTACCTAAACCTCGGAGCCAACTCGGTGCTTCTTAACTGGTAGCCCTGTATCTATTTTTGCTTGCTGGAGTTTTATAGAAGAAGTTCTTTTACGGTAAGACAAGATTTTAAAAACATGAAAGTAAAAAACACTATCTCAGCATGAAATGCTCTTTAGAGACTCAGGGGGCTTTCTTTGAATCTTACCAATTTAAATGGAAAAAAATATATATCTCAGACTCCTAATAGCAACCCTTTCAGTTTCTGTCTATCCAATTATACGGTTAAGGAATTACTTCTAAGAACTATAAGCATATATCAACATTATTTATTCATTGACAGGTCTACCATTTTACCACAGATGTTTAATTCCAAGTCACTCACGCTTCAGTAGATCTAAATTAGCGGATACAATTTGAGTCACACAGACAAATAAAACAAGTACGGCAGAGGTAAACTTAAAAATAAATCTCTCATTTTAACAAGCTCAAAGCCAGCAGGTTTCTTCTTCTCCTTCCAAATACAGACCTCCTTATTGGCTTGGCTGAGTACAAAGATAGAAGACAGAACCGTGCTGTAGCTTTAATCACCACTGAGGGCTTATGTTACAAAACTACGTAACCAGAAGTTTAAAATGTCCTTGCTTTAACTTTTGATTTTTCAGCCTGTTGTCAGCAGAGGCCATTCCCTTGATGTCTTTCAGGACACCAAAGCACAGGTATTTTACATCACCTGTATGCTTTTGCTTGTATTTCTGCCAACAGTAAAAATACACTCCCCAACAATTCCCTCATTGTCTCACAAGCTAGCTGGCAAATATCATTCAAAGCACACAGGCATCACAAACTAGCTAACCACTGCGCTTGAAAAGATGCACATCCAGAGGCATCGCTCAAAGAACATTTTGGTGGAGTCACTAGTCCACCAGCCACAAGGAAGGACAACTGGATAAATAGCAAAGCCCACAGTGCAGCCACGAGTCAAACTTCCTCACTGAAACAGGCTCCCACTCCTTGAAACAAATGCATCCAGGCATAAGTCAAGGCACTGTGACCCACTTAGTCAACCCTGCTGTGAAGATGGGAGAAAAACCAAGGGTTGGAAATGGCAGCAGATTTGAATGTTACATTCATCATAGCCAACACCTCCAATTCAGCGCTCTCAGCTAGGGCATCTTCATCCATTCTGCTCAGAGATTTCATTTGGAATCAAGAATTCAGCAGCCACTGCTCCAGGTACAAAATATCTGAACTCTTTGAAACAAAAAGCTTCTACTAACCTGAGAGCTACCTGACTGTCCAGGGCAGCCATGCTTCAGGCAGCCCCTCATTCCTCGTTCTGTGCACATGGTGAATGTTTCCATGCACAGGCTTAACCCAGTGGGGCAACAGAAATGCCTAAACATCATCCAAATATTTAGGGCATTATACATGCAAAACACTTTCATCGTTTTGAGCCCTAATACTCTGTTCAGCCATAAAATTGCCCTTTCTGCTGGAAGAACATGACAGATGAATTTACTCACTAATGACCTTAGCATGAAATGATACTTAATGAACTGTGCATTATATGCCCATTTCTCTATCAAGGATATTAGAGAAGCTTCAGTATACTGGAAATACACACACATACACCCTATAAAGCCTACTTTAATTCAGCTCAGCTGATTCTGGGGGGGGAAGAGCTGGGAAGAGACACCAACTGGGTTCTTTGGCAAGCGCCCTATTAATCATTGTCACGAGTGCTGGTTAGAGGCAGAAGATGTCTAAGACTAAAGCAAAACACACACAACGTTCAGAAAAGCAGACTGGACAACAGGAAGTGTCTAGTCCAAAACATGGTACCTGAAAGACACTAATTAACTAACAGAAGAAATGCTACCAAGACTGACTTAGCCACGCACGGACCACATCTTGTCACTTGGTTTTAGCCCTCTAAGATCTCGAAGCCCTCGTAGATTCACAGCCTTCCATCACTCAGGTAACGCCCCAGAGTCACGCTGCGCTCCCAATAAAAGCAAGCAGATCCCCAGCCCAAGTACACTCACTCTCCCCTGTATAATTACCCTGCTAATTTTTAACTGTAGGAAATATTAAGATAAATCTGATCCTCCCCCACCCCGATCTTGTGGAGCTCTGTAGAAATAATACCATCTTTCTGAGGGAATCAAAAGTAACCACACAAACCCTCTGAGCTCCCAGTTCAATGCACACTTATCCTCCGTGTATCTCCTCAGAACAGTACCAGTGCTGTCTCCCACCCAGACTTGAAGAGTAAGAGGTCGCAGCAGTCAAACCCCATGATTTATTTCCCAAGCCAAATTATCGTGAGCACGAGCCCCAGGGCTCCAGAATGTTTTTTTCCAAAAGAACAGCTAAATGGCTCCCTCTTTGCCCTCTCTCCCCCAACAGCTAGTCAGATGACTTCAGTGAGTACTTTTGTTTTGACATGGCAATTAATAAAAAGCAGCAGCATCTGCTTACACAGCCCTCAGGAGTCTGACAGGATCCTCCAAAACAAATACTAGAACTAGCCCTGCTGAAAACTCAGGAATCTTGCAGAACCAAATGAGTTCAGATTCAACCTCCAAGTTCTGAGTTAAGCTTTCACTGGAGATTAACCCTAGGCTCAGGAGAAACATTATTCATTCAAGGAGGAGAAATAATGAGGGTGCCCTTCCTTAACCTTACAGTGTTTGCTGCACATCAGTATGGTCACAGCTGAAGGACAACACCAGTGTTGCCATCATTTCAGGTTCTTCTAGACTTCAAACAAATAGCGAAAGAGAGCTGCTGAGGGTAGGATTTCGCCAAGACAGAAGCAGAGGACATCCCCTGCAAGGGCAAATCAGCCTCCTTTCAAGCTGAACATAGAAGCCTTTTCAAACACAGCTCCTTCACTGAAGACAGCTACATTAAAAACAGTTTTATTAATTTCCTTTTAGTTTTGCTATGATGAAAAGAGTGGCAGCGTAGGCATCAGCTACTACTTAGTTAAGAAATGGGGCTTGTTCCTAAGTCACTGTCTTTGTATTCCTGATGGGACCAGAGACTACAGAGAAAGATTACCAATGTTTAAAACCTTGCTCAAAGCTTTCAGGCACACAAAGGTCTGACTCTGTAGCCTTCTACTTTGCATGTCCTCACTTTACATCCCTTTCTCATCTCTTCTCTAGTGTACACCCATCACTTTGCTATGCTCTGAAGGAGGGCAGTTTACCTCAGCAGTGCTTTTCTCAGAAAGTGCAGGGCTGTCTTACCACACAGCTTTCATACTGAGCCTACCGCAGACACAGATGCTACCTGATCACTCCTCAGAAGGCCCTAGGAGCTTCTGCACCTGCTGCGACAGAAGGCACACAAAGCTTTGTCGGGGAAAAAAATAAAAATAAAAAATGAAGTAAAACCATCAAGATTACTGCAATGGAGGGAGCAAGAATAACAGGAAATCAAAACCAGAAAGTTCCCTCCATGCATTGTTGCACCCAACTTCAAGGCCTTCCCATTTTCAGGTTTCTATTTCTGAATCTCCTCTAATGTTTTGGTCAGGGATATTTTCAGGAGAAGATAGGGAAGAAGAGAAGCATCCTACTCCATAAATCAAGTGGAATGAAAGCAAATAAGGAAGAGAATCCTCATTTCAACCATGATGAACGGGGACTTTAAAACAAATCCAAATTTTGTTCCCTTTTACATATTTTACTGAGCTCCAGAGGCATACTTGCAACTTTAATTCCATACCCTAAGATATCTACCACAATCGTTGCAGATGGTATTAACTGAGAAGAGACTTCATTAAGTAAATCTCAGAGTACACTTATTTAGTTTTAGGCCGTGTTACAAAACCACCTCGTGCTCATTTCTCAATATTTGAGGATTCGCTAAAGCAGTTTTGTTTTTGTTTTGGCACTAGCACTTCAGTAGATGAAGTAAAAGAGTTGCATGATGAATAATAATGAAACCCCTCAAACCAAAATTCTTTGTGTATCGATTTTTTTTTTTTTTTGAAGTGCTTTTGTGCTTGGAAGTAAGGACTATTAACATGCCACAGACAACTCCACATCCTCTGACTATTTTAAACGGTTTAGAAATACCGGATTCATCCTGTTGCATGAACTGAAGACCAGAGTTCACATCTCAGTGTGAGCTGGAAGCAAAATCAGCCTGTACAAAGGAGTACGCTTGCTTGTTTCTACTGCTAAGCTCCTTCTATTGCTTGGCTAATATGTTTTATGCTATGCTTTGCGGCATATGTAAAGAGATGGGGCAGGGGGGAGGAGAAGAGAAGAGAAGGTTTATTCAAAGGAGACACCGCCAGCCAAATAAAACATGAATGCACTTCAGTCTCCTACTAGACACAGAGCTACAAGGAGACGGGCAAATATGACAGGCTCTTTAGGAGCCAAAGTTGGCAGACGTCATGGCCGCTTCCTTACACAACTTATTAAAAATACCCAGTATTATAGTTGAAGCACAGATTTGGCAGAGTACACGCCGCAGGAAGTATATGGCGCACAAGGCAACATCTAAATCCAAACATACCACCTATGCCCATTGTCAGAGCGCAGACTGCAGCCTTCCAGACATCCGCTAAGCCTAAGCATTTTTTTCCTCGGGTCGTCATGCAGAGACACCCAAATGGACAGTGCTGTGTTACAGCCACAACCACTCCTACTACACAGAGAAAAAAATAAAGCAGAGCGCATTTTCTCTGCCCTAATATCAGAACAGAGAGACAGACACACGAGCTATAGTTATCGTCCTCCCTTGACAGTTGCTGGTTTGGCTCAATGAGGCTTACAGGGATTATGATAACTTTAAGCAGCAGCCGTTTGGCCCCTAGTCACCTCCCAAAATATTCTGTAAGACGACACACACAAACATCAGAAGATACATTACAGCTGCATTGTTTTTTTTTATTTTTTTAAAGCACTCAAAGCAGCCTACAACACCAACAATTGTTATTCACATGGGTGGCTTTTCGTGTGAATAAATGCTCTCATTCATAAACCCTGCCTCGGTCTCAAGGCTCACTTCATTCTCCTCCTTCCATTAAGTCCTGCTTCCTTTCCTGGCACACTTCCCAGCTGTATTACTTCCCTACACGACCATGCAGTCCAAAGTTGTATCCATATCCCTGACCAGGCCAAAGCTGTATCCATATCCACCTTATCCCTCTCCCTTAAAGGCTTGGGATGCTTCAGAATTGAAATCCACTGTTATCAGTTATTAAAGCCATGGTCAGATGCAGTCAAACGCAGAAGATGGAAGATCCCAGAAGCTGAGGAGTGAGTTGGGAGCAGGTGGGAGAGAAGCTACAGAATATACGGCAAGCAGAAGACATGCCGTGGCATCCAGCTCAGCAACTCCATACGTAAGGTCTCTGGGCTGGGGACAGCTGTTATTTCAAGGAGGTGAGCTGGCAGCCTACGAACATGGAAGGAGCTTATGGAGCTAACTCAGATACAACAGCTAATTTTGGCAACACTCCAACTAAGGGAAACAACTATGCGCTTAAAATTTGAGAACTGGCCCGCATTCAAGATGTTATCAGAACGTGAGAGAAGTTTAGCTATGCAGTCATGAACTCCAAACATAGGAAAACAGCATTTGAGCAAGCCTAGTATTAAAAAAAATAAATAAAATATAATAATTTAAAAATTAAATACGGCAGTACAATTATTTAGAGAAAGTTCTGAGAGTTACTGATTGAATTTTTTAGGAGACCTGATACCAAAACAAAGACAACTACCTCCTGTTCAAGAGAACACAGCCACAACTATGAATTTACAGCACATTTCACTACACGCTCACGAGCACACTTTTTCTTTCACTGCAAACTACAAGGGGGAAAAAAAAGTCTGTGGGTGGAGAAAGTGCTTCTGGCTTAATTTTCTGTTTCATTCAGGCTTTGATCACTATGTTTAGCACGTGAAAAATTCCTCAGTGAAATAGTGGGGAACTAAATAATGACCGACTCAAGATGCTTGGCTCATTTCTCTAAAGCACACAGCGTCAGCCATTCGATTCTTCATGTGTGACAGTTTTTGCTTTTATTCATATCCTTGAAACAAATTTAGAGATGTCACATTCCTTCCATTCTTCACCTATGATTTGAGAAGCTGCCTTGATTTCCTGTTGCAGCTGACACTGCCCTTTAAGTGAATGGAAACATTTGATGGAAACAGCATAGGCAAAGTCAGTCTTAATGCCAATGGGCCAAGAAAGTTTATCCTTGGGGAAGATCTGCGGCCAGAACAAGCCCCGGACAGTGGTGCCTGAAGCCTGGAGCTGCTCGTGAGGGAAGGTGAGAGTTGGTTCAGAGAAGTAGATTAACAGGTAAAACTCTTGTCAGGCTATTTATTTGTAGCTCAGACCTAAAAAAAAAAAAAGTTGTAGAACTATGCATTTAAAAAAAGATCTCATACATTCCTTTAGACACAAAACACATAAACAGCTTCGCAGGCATCTCTGCTAGGTTTAACGGAGTGGATCCAACTATATTCAGTGCCCTTCTGTACGATAGTATTATAAATACTGACAAACAAATACAAAACAGAAAAGTTTATTAAATCCTAACTCTAACTGCCCTCTCCCTCATATCTTATGACTTGCATGTGACCTTCTCAGAATTTACTAAAAGCTTGTGCCAAGGAGTTCATGAAAACAGCACTGCTTGAAGAGCTCAAGATTCTCTTCCCGGGAACCTGACGAGCTTGCTCTGACCAGCACACACTAATTCTGCTTGTCCAAGGATCGCCAGAGAAGTCAGATGACTGAACCACCCCACACAAACAGGACTTCCGCATCGCCCTGCAGTTTCATAGAAAGACCAGCTCCTGTCACAATCCCCGGCTTGTTTCAGACAGACACTACCAAGTAATGCCCACAGCAGCCCCCACAAGGCACCAGTGGCACCATCCAGCTTAACTAGTGCCAAGAGAGGCAAGATGGCAGGAATGACCTAAATTCCTGTCTGTAATTTACGAGTCCCACCTGACTGCTGAACAGAGGTGTTAAGGTTCACCATGCTGGCTGTTCTCAGTTTTTACGATGCAAACTTAGATAAAGGGCACCAGGCTCACAGAAAATCTCTCAAGCAGGGGTAAGGGCACTGGATTGGGCAACAGGATGAGCTGGTTCAGTTCTTAAGACTCTGAACGATTTATTTTCTGTTGATTTAAGAGGTTACTGATCTCAGCTGTCTTCCCATGCCTCTGCCACAGCCTGATAAAATAAAAATCTGCTGCAGAAGATTAGGGCAGAGCTCGGGTAGATAACTTCTTACACTGTCCCAGTGCAAAACAGAGGAGATAATGACTCAGAGCCTGAAGGCTCTGCCACAGACATCCCAAGCAAGCCAGAACTGGTCATTCATGCAAGTCCTTCTGGGAAAGAGAAGGAACCGCATCCTTCCTCTCATTTGCTGGTCCTACTTAAACTTTACATCAGGAGAAGGCCTGCCTGGAGAAATACACGTTTTTGCACTGCTTAACAGAAGCTTAATGAGGCTGAGGAGAAAGGAAAAAATAAAGAAAGAAAGAAAGAAAGGAAGGAAAAACAACCATGCATTCATCGAATTTCCAAGTACACAACATAGTTTCAGTGCAACTGTAATTGCAAGCCTCCCCATACAGATGAAGTCACTTTATGCAGACATGCTGGGAAAGATAGGATTCTCCAGGACACACAAATTTGTATGAGAAGACACTGTTTCAAAATTGGTGCTGCATATGAAATACCTCTCAATTCAGGCACTCACACAAAAGATCTCACTTTCCATAGACTACAAGAAAATCAAATTTTGAGCTAAATAAAAGGTAGGGGAGTTACTAGCGTAAGTGAAAACACAAACAGTTCTTAAAACTTTTTTGCAACCTGTGACCACAGTAACCCAACCCCATGTCAGTTGTGAAGCGATAGGGGACAGAAATTGGGCATGAACAGCATGCCACTGGCCACATGGATGGCCAGGCAGGACCCAGCTATTTTAGCCATGCTTTGGCCCAGGTCCATGTCCCTGCTGCCATCTAACCTTACAGATCACAGCAGTGATACCTCAGAAAAAGGCACCCAGCACATGCTTCACTACTACGTTGGCGAGTGCCTGGCAAACACTGTACATGAAAGCAAGTATTTCTCTGCTGCATACAAATTACATGGGCCTTAGGGCACATAAACTTTGCCTGCTCAATAATTCACGGTTATTCAATGGGTTGAATCAATTTACAAACAAGCATTAAAGAATGTAACAACATTACTGGCTTCTCAGCTATGTGCTCATCCAAGTCTTACAAAAAACAATAGGCTACTGCTGCACTATCTGAAATTATTTCAAAAATGTCCTCCTCTGGAAGTCTATGCGCTTGTTTAAATATATTTAAACATAATAATAAAGAAGATTATGCAGTTGTTAGCGTGTACGTCACTAAATAAGAGCAATCACTGTCAACAGATTGGGAATATACCCCAGTTTTACCACTGATCTATCTGGGATTTTCACCTGAGCATTTGTTTGTTCTGATGAAAAAAAATCAAGGCCAAAGAAACACCTATTTGGATAAATGCAAAATTCAGGTGTTATCAACGTGTGTAAGTGGTTCTCGAGGGACTGAAGAAGCAAGCTTTTCAAAAACAGTGCTTGCAAATAGAGGCCCACAGAGGGAAAGGCAGACAGCCACAGAAGAGAGGAATTCACTGGGAGAATGACCATGAACATCACCTTGAGTCAATCCTCACACCAGGGACAATAGCACTGCAAAGGATTTTGGGAGGTCATCTGTTCCACCATTGTCCCAAAGCAGCATGCTCCCAATATTTTGGTCAGAACCAGTTATATATACCCTATCAAAAGCTTTCAGCAATAAAGACGGGCATCTACTCCCGTGCTTCAGAATCTTTAATAATAGGAAGCTTTCTTTACAAGAAACCTAACCTAGACTTCCTTTCCCACTGCAATTTAAATCTGTTATTACTGGCAGTATCCATACTGGATATACAAAACAATTCCCTCCCTCTTAATGTTTTTTTAATATATTTACAGATTTTTGTGTACACTCAGCCCTCGTCTTCATACTAAACAATTCCTATCTTTTAACCTTTCCTCATCAGTTATGTTTTCTTGATCTCTAATCATTGCTCTGCTCTCGATTGACCTCAAATGATGAAAAGAACTCAGCTCCACAGGAAATCAGAAACCTTCCAGTTTCTGCACAGCCTCAGCACACTTCTTTATAATGATACCTAAAGACAGACGGAATTTTTCCCACTAAAAGAAATACACTTGTTGCTTATGCCTTCTACTGAAAGTTATTTTCTCAACAGAAAAATAATTGGATTAGTTCAAGGAAATGACATCAGCTATTATCATACACTCCTCAGTCCCCCACCTTCATCCTCCCTGTGAAGGACTTTAATGATCACCTCGCAAAAACACCAACCGTGCAATGTCTGCTTGTGAGCAGTAGGGCTGCAGTCAGTTGACCGGGGACTGAATTTAAACGAGCTACAAAGTCACTTCTAGAGAAACAACTGGTCCAGGGACATTGTGCATCAGTTATTGTAAAAAGCACACTGATTAATTCGGAGGTTTTTCACTCCCTCCCCCACCCCACCCCAGTCAGGTACACTACAAACAAGAAAGCGTTAGCACCGTCATAGAAAAACACTTCCTCTAATTCCATTTTGCCAATCTAAATGCTTCAATAATCAAAAAAGTTTTGATTATGGACCCCAGTGCACCCCGGAGTGACAAAAACTTAAGTAATGGGAAAAAAGTATGTGAGAGAACAATTAAAGTGACTTAAGGAAATAAATGCCACTTCAAGCTACTCAGACTCTCATTCTTATGTGTGTTATGGACTTAGGGGCGTGGAGGGGAATTAGAGCCATTTCTCAGAGTAAATTATTTGCAACAAGGCAAATAGCAGATTCCTAACTATACAACTCTCTTTTCCCACTTTATATCTTAAGATAAAAGTTATAAGCTTGACTTTTCCTTGTGCCAAGATAAAAATAAAACATAAAAAAAATAATAAAAAAAAAAGGCTTCACTTGCCAAACCGTAAGTCTACACCCAGCCTTCTTTCCTTTAGATTTTTGTTGCTTGGGGATTTCCAGGAGAAAGTGTTCTAACTTTTGCTACATGATTCTTGTTCTGTTTCATTCTACATTTGGCTACTATAATCTCACAGGAAATGTTCGAGATAAAGGAGAGGTTTGAACATCAGATGCCTGTCTGAATTAGTTGCAGCTGCATGACATAAAAAATCCCTAACTCCAGCCATCAGTATAGCAAATGCAAAACTCTATGCATAGATAGCTGCAAAATGGAGTTCAGAACTAAAAAGCTACGGGAAGCTCAAAACAAATACTGCAAAAAGAAAGCAGTGTTGGTTGTGCATTCTTTGGGGAACAGTTTATACAGCTTGCTTTGGTGGAGATGGTTTCCCATACACACAGACAAGAATAACAGCACTAATACTTTTACCAATGCAGTGTTATGAACTGGAAAAAGGATCATGCACACTCCCTCTCCCCCAAAAAAAGTGTCTAGAGAACATTACAAGTATAGTAAGCAGAAAAGTAGTCTAGAGTGATTAGAAGAGTTAACAGAACACATGTATACACGTATTTGTTACCATAATGACTTCTCCACTATTTTGGTCCTGAAAACCTCCTCCTGGTCCAGGTTTACAGTACAGTAGCAATCCCTCATCTTGTTTGGCCCCGGATACGTAGGAAGATTTTTGGCTTCGCCTAAAAACAAGAAAGAAAAACCAGGAGGATTATCTATTAAGAAGTTACTCATATATTAGTCAGCTATCAACTAGTGCAGCATCAGGAAAAAAGCTAAAGCGAAATGCTTCCCAAGCGATAAGTCTCCATGAAGGCAAGCAGCAGCATTCTGTTTCCAAGGCAGCAGCTCCCGACCGCCATCAGGTT
The DNA here is from genome assembly GCA_013396635.1 of Penelope pileata. Classification (NCBI taxonomy): domain Eukaryota; kingdom Metazoa; phylum Chordata; class Aves; order Galliformes; family Cracidae; genus Penelope; species Penelope pileata. Next base: position 1,010,767 of record WBMW01003969.1, read on the forward strand.
CAGAGCTCAGCAGTAGGATCAGCAACAATTCAGTTTGTTGCCTCCAATCTATTTACATGTATTTGGGTGCGTATTGCTTCCTTCCAAACTTTCGTTCCACAGTCCACCCATAAGATACCAGGAACACAATACAGCAGGCTAATAAACCTTCCCGATACAGCCTTTATCTTTTATCTTGAAGACATTATCAGAACCTAGCAAATGAGGACTGATCCCCAGCTGTATTGCTTGCCCAGATGCTGAGATGGCAAACAACCACTTTAGTTAGAGCAAGCAGCCTCACACCACGCACTGGACTTCCAAGTGCTTGGATGAGGCAATCAGCACCCGAGAAGCTGCCTATGCTCCGCACACCAAGGTACAAGTCTTCATAATGAATGTTTGTTTCAAAACTGCAACAAGAAACATGCATGTATCCTACATTTAACAACAAAAAGAGGAGGAACTAAGGGTAAGTAAGAGACTACAAAACATACCAGCAGGAAACAAAAATAAAACGGGTTTGTCCTCTGGGTATCCAGTAATAACCAAAGCTGGGTATTAACTTTCCTTGACAGACTGATGAGATCAAAACTGTCAGACAGGAAACTGGGTATTGCTCCCCAAGGCTTTGCTAAAGCACCTTAGCACTACCCAGATGAGTGTTTTTAATTCTGAGGACAAAACCTAGAGATTAAGTCTACCATGAGCGTGGTCATGTCTACCTTCACTTTTTCAGTATCCTGAGATTACCAGCATATACCATGGGAACTATATTGTTTTCTCCTGGTAAAAATACAAGGAATAATAATAAAAATAAAAACAACCATAAAAAAGACAGAAGCAGAAGCACAGACCAAGGGAACAAAAGTTTGATTGCTAGTAGGGAAAGGAACCCTACATGACAACTACAACTTTTTATCAGATGTCTGCAATTTGGCTATAAAACATTTTATGAGACACGTGCCTTTCCCAGTCTCTGGCTCCCAAATAGCTTTACTATTAACAGAGCCATCTTGCATATTTCAAGCCTATCTTCGGTAAAAAATATCAAAGAACTACAGTAAAGAAATATTAAGGTAACGAGCACCTTCAGCTTTAAAGGAAAAGCATTAAGTGACACATATTTCCTATATTAATGCCTCACTCCGGTGTTCTTCCACAAAAATTCACTTTCAACTCAGCTGATGCAACTTGCCAGCTTTCTTCCCATTTCCTTCAAAGCTGTGAGACGAGATATTAAAACAGCTGGCTCCACTGCCATTCACAGGTGAGGCTGGAACATCTGTTAGTGTACCCAGTGTAGCTTTAAACTAAGCTGAAGCGTTAGCAATGGTTTAACTGTGGCAGCTCTGGCCAAAACTGTATTGAAGATGACTGAGGGCTTGGACAACCAGCACTGAAATCTGCTCTGCTGTGGTAAAACTCCAACCTTTACTCTTCTCAATCCGAGTTCAAGCAAGTTCCAGACCAAATGTACTAGCCTCTTGTAGGCCAAGCACTCTGCGCTTCTCTCCTCTCCCCAGGCAGCCAGATTTCTGTGTTTTCACACTAAAGCCACGTGAAACCAGCCACTTTTCTGGATGACTGGGTGAGCTCCCCAGGGAGAGCGCGTGGTGACAGGGAGAGTTTCAATAGACATGTGATCAGGAGGTCCTCCCCTGGGGCTGGCATGCTACTCTCACAGCTCTTCCAAGAAAAGGGCACATAACTTGTCAAGCTCAAAACTAAAGGAAAAAAATGCAATTCCCCTTTTTCTGCACTTTCCCCACTTCCCACTCCAATACAAACGCACATGCGAAACTACTTCTGGATTCCGTGTTCTGCATTTCCAGGCAGCTCCCTGATGTGCTCATCATCTAAGGGCTCGAAGCTAAGACTTCATCTTGCCAGAGTGCTCTGTAAGAACCCTACTTTAAAACTCAATTCTCTTTGTTAGAAGACTTACAAAAGAAAACCCCACAGTATTAAAACCTAAATGCAATGCAAAGGAGGACACCAGAGGCACCAGAAAACATCTACAGTCTGCAAAGCAAATGAAAGATTACCACCACAATATTAGAAAATGGGGCACACAGGGAAGAAGACAGAGAGATGATATTTTTCCAGTTTGAAGAAAGAAGTTACTGTAAAAGGCCTTGAAAAGCCACTGTGGCCAGAACAAGGGATTAATTGACCAGCCCAACATATTAATCACGCTACTGACCTGAGAAGGAGCTTGCAAAAAAGAAATGCAGTTTCTTCCCAACACTGACAGCAACCAAGGGCTGTTTAGATTCCTCTAGCACTGACTAGTTGAGAAAGAAAAATCTGTCAAGCTTTCATGCACAGCTAAAGATTCAACTCTCTAGCCAGACATTTTATGTCAACAAACGTGCTCTGTTAAAGCTTCAGTTGCTCTTCAGATTCCTCCAAGACAACAACGTTCCCTTTATAGCACTGCTTTGCTATCCTGCTACCCACAATGAAGCTGAACAGTTTGGTCAGTATTCTTGCTTCTGCTACTATTGAAACGAAAAAAATAAAAAAAAGCCCAAAACACTAGATACAGTCATGCATCATTTCTGTATTTCCTACTACCAGACCAAGTAACTTGGGCAAGGATTCCGTAGTTTAACCTATCTGTAGAGTGTAGGCATTTCCATCAGGAGAATTTTCAAGACACAGCTCCACTCTTTTTTCTTCTCTGTATCCGTGAGGCTCCAGCATGCCAGAGACTTCAGAGAGTGTGCAGACAAAAGGTCAAAACGCTCACCTCAAAGACCTTCTGTTATCCACTTCTGCTAATAAGAAACAAAATGTTTCTGAAGATGTCTAAGACCTTGACAATATAACATGGGTGCACTTTGCTTTGGAGTGTAGGGCTCCCAAATTGAAGCGCTGTAAGTAGAATAATCCATTTAAGTTGGCAATAGTTTTTCCCTCTATCCCTGCTATTGCACACTTGTAATGTAGATGGTCCTAACTGAACTGTGTGATGCACTCAGCTTAGCATGGAGCAGTTAAACTTAGTAGCTAACTTCAGCTATGCAAATAGTTACCATTAGGTATTCTGGGTAAGTCTTTAGAAGACTATCCCATTCTGAGTACCTCACCGACCTGCTATTTTCTCCTCATGAATGGGTTACTACAGTCTAAAAATGGACTATTGCAGAAGCACAGTCAGCTCAGGCTGAGCTAAGCACAGGGCACTCAACAGGCTGGAGCAAGAGAAGGAAAAAACTCAAAACTTCCTTATTCCTTTCAACGTCATACATTCCTGTCCTGGTAAGATGCTGGCAATAAAAGAAGAAAAAAAAAAATAAGGGCTGTCCTGCAAATATGGTAGAAATGGGCACTGCTTGCATGCTTGTGAGCATAACCGGTGAAAAGAAGAAAAGCTTTGAAGATATTTATGCCAAGAAACAAACATATATGTGTATGTATGCATGCATTTCCTTATGGTTTTGCCACCTTAAACTCTGAAGTGCCAGGGATTTTTCACTCAATTTGGATACTTGGCATTGTCTCATCTTTGCTTAGAAATATTTCCCCAGGTGCAATTTTCTGGAGAGCAGAAATGCCTGAAAGCCAGACATCATTCCTACCTTTTGGAACAAAATTTGCTGGTCCCATGCTTCTAAGTATTAGGTCACCTCCACATAACTGCCAACCTAAACACATTCACAAAAACTTTGTGCCAACAAATTTACCTTGCTGCCTTCTAGCAGCAGCATACTGGATTTTATCAAAACAGCATCACTTTCAAAACTATTTTAGAAAAATAACAACAATCAAAAAATAAACCCCACTTCCAAACAAACTCAGTAGAAGCAGCAGAGCTTTCCACGGCACAGCATTTGACTTCAGGGAGCACGTAGAAAGACTTGAGTACAGATAAAAAAAAAAGAGAAATCTGAAAAGGGCAACATATCCAAACCGGCAACAACAGCAATTCATTTTGTTGCTGCCGTGTTGAGGAAAGTCTCTCCAACCAAGCTCTTGGGGAAGTATGTCAAGAACAAAAGCAGAGCAAGGATTTACACCACGAATGGGAAGCTGCTCCTGTCTTCTGCCAAGCTCTCTGCTCTGATACAGATGCTGGCATTTGGAAAACAAAACAAAACAACAAAAACCTTATCTCCAGCACTCCTTTAAAGTTTTCTTTCTTTCTGAAAAAGCATTATTCCTCTAACAACCAGAAATCAAGCAAAAACAAAGAAGGAAAATATGTACAAACAAACAGATCTGATTCTCTACTGCAATTTATGCCTAAAAAAATTCCTCATGCACACAACTCAGCATATATGTAAAAATTAGGATGCGAGAAAAACCGTAATTAATACTAATGTAAAGTTTAATTAAAATCGAAAACACAGTATCATTGAACAACACCGAAAACATGCAGAAATACCTAGATGCACATTACTTTTTGGGACCATGCATGGATTTAAACTGATCAGAATCTGTTGCTTTAATTTTTACCTTGAGGTTCATCATTTCATTACAAGGTGTGTTTTTGGGGTAATCACAGGCATGCGTTGTAACTGCAACACCACAATAGGAATATTTTGAAAAATAATCCCTTTTAATATTAAAACGGCCATAGGTGGAAAACTTCTATTTACACAGGAAACCATTTTTGCTAGTGAATACCCAACATGGTAATCACCAGAAATTAACACAAGATTTGAAAGCAGAGTATGCAGTTATACTTACATATAACTCCAATACATAGATAACACTGTGTATAACTCAAAGGAGAAATGTTCAATTCATTTCCACCTTTCTGAAGAGTAAAAAGCAATGAAAATCACAAACTCTGAAGTCTCAAAGACCAGTATGCCTATTTTACGACCACAGAGTTACACAAGTATACTCTAGGGTATTTTGTAGTAAGTTAAAATCAATAGATGCTTTTTAGGCAACATATGCCAAGCATCAAAAAAATGTTCTCTCCACATAACTATATAGGTCACTCAGCCTGAAAATAAAATAAAACCACAGAACTCATCACTTTGCTTCATCAGATATTTGTGCATTAAAAAAGAGAGATTTGTTTTAAAACAGATGTGATTAGAGACACTATCTGTCCAACAATCCCTCTTTATTTAAACTGCAGACATTTATGCAGGCATACACACTTTGCTCTCATGAAGAGACAGATTGCATTAGATTTCTAAACCAGGTCAAAAATAGCCATCTGTGAACAGATTTTGATGATCTGGAAAATGAGATTTTTAGATGACCTGTTCTTAATGAAAGCCCTTGCCTGCCAGCCTCTTTCCATGTGAAACGATTATTGTGCTAGGAGACTCAGGAAAAGCACTTCCTCAACAAAACAACACTGATGAGTTAGTAGGGCCTTTACAGCAGCCCCAGAACAACTGGATAGCACAGCGCTGCTTCGACAAGTAACCAGCAAGAAAAGAAACCATGCCGTATTAATTGCAACTTTTTAGACAAGAGCATCATGCGGAAACCCTCTGGGCTTTGGGGAAACAAGCAGCATCAACCCCCAACCCTTTTGCATTAAACTGAAGACCACTACAGCACTGACACCAGATGATATCTCATTGCCAGAACTGCTTATACCTACTCAGACTTAGAACTTACAGGAGTTTTATTACCTTCACAAATCAGAGACAGAATCATTTGGCATCTATTAAGATCCCCTTTGTAGAATCCACTTCAGCATTACACACGGTGCCATACTGCTACACCGCAGCTCCCACATGATCAAACCTAAGAACCATGGAATCACTTAGGTTGGAAAAGACCCTGAAGATCACCAAGTCCAACAGTAACTCTGACCTACCAAATCCCACCACTAAACCACGTCCCCAGGCACCACATCCACACATCTCTTAAATACCTCCGGGGATGGGGAAACCACTACTCCCCTGGGCAGCCCACTCCAAGGCCTAACCACCCTCTCCATGAAGGAATTCTTCAAGACATCCAATACAGACCTCTCCTGGCACAACTTGAGGCCAATTCTTCCTGTCCTGTCACTTGTCACCTGAGAAAAAGAGACCGGCACCCTCCTTGCTGCAGCCTCCTTTCAAGCAGCTGTAGAGAGTGATGAGGTCTCCCCTTGGCCTCCTCCACACTAAACAGCTTCAGCTTCCTCAGTCTCTCCTCGCAACTCTTGCTTTCTAGTCCCTTCACCAGCTTTGTTGCTCTTCTCTGCACACACTCGGTCAGCTCCATGTCCTTCTTGCAGTCAGGGTCCCAAACTGAACACAACGCGTGAGGTGTTGTTTCACCAGTGCCATGTACAAGGGAACAATCACTTTCCTGAGCTCACTCTATAGCAGTCTGGAGTCTTCATCAAGATCTTCCCCTGATCTGAAACCTGCATTTTGTGACAGAAAATTGTCTGTCACAGAAAAACTGACAGAAAACTGTACCCTCACAGTGGATTGACTCAGACCTATGGCTCAGAACAGCTGGTAGCCACACTCCCTCTTTCCTGCACATGTGTAAACAACCCAGTTCTCCCTCATCACCAATTTCCAGGCCTTCTACATCCCCGAAGGTCCAACAACCATCCAAATAGCTTGTCTTCTCTGTTCTGGACATGATAGAGGCAGCTGAGGGTATTCTCATTGGAAAGCAACAAGAAGCTCCAACCTGATATTCATACTTTCCTTTTACAAGGTAGTGAACACAGAGGAGGCTCAAAAGATCCTGTAATGATATCAAGTACTTAAGTGCCCACAGCACAAGGGCTGTTAATCAAATCCCAGAGCTGGGGAGGAAAGATCTACACAGCGAGCTCCACGAGAAGCTGCTCTCAAAATGAAGAGCTGCAAGATGATTTGATTTTCTACAAGAGGAAAAGAATAACTCTCCTCATCTCATTAATGTAACTGGTTGCAAGCTACTCGCCAATATACGCTTAACATGGGGAATCAAGTTTCTCTGAAGGTTCCCTTAGGATGGTAACTTCACTCCACAAAACAAAAAAACGTACAAGTCCAGCTGCGCTCTTTACAAAATGGAAGTTGTTTTGTGTAAAAGGACACTCAAAGAGATCACTTCAAAGTAGGATACTGCCAGGAAAGCAGTGGTCTCACGGAGTTTTCATCTGAATTCACAGCTTTCCTGTTGCACACTGAGGTAAGCATTCCAAGTTTCTTTGACGTGAATTTCTTCTGCTTTTCTGCAGAAAAGCTGATGAATTAACCAAGCTGCCTCTGCATCAGTGTCGATACAATGTAAGAGTCAGTTCACCATGCACTACTTTCCAGCCCAGCTTGTATTTTGAAGACGATACTTTGGAACAGCATGTATCTCATGTGACTTCCAGCTGCACTCACCAGAGCCCCCCGAGGTTTTTCCTACCACTTGCAGTCATGTAGGGATTGGCTGCAGGTTGTTCCGTGCCTCTGCACCCTGACCTTCACATGGACTGGCGGCTTGTGAAGGGCTGGGGTTTTATATTATTTTAAACAAAAAAAAAAAAGAAAAATCAGCTTCCTAACATTTCTAAAGACCTTCTCTCAGCAAAGCTGAAGTCACTGAACATCTGCTGTGGGAGGCCATGAGGGAGAGAACGAAGGCTGCAGGAGGGGCAGAGGAAGTGCCTTGCAACAGGCGACTCCATCATGGGCAAACAGCTAGCACTTTCAGCTACTTTTGGGAGAACAGCATGAGACAGGAAACATAAGCAAATGATTTACAACATCAAACAAAACGTGACCAAAATCCAACATCAGTTCAACTGTTGCCTTTTGAGAGTTTCTGTGCTGGGACATAACTATCTTCAGATAGCTGCTTTGAGTGAGCAGCCCAGTCATCACTAAAACCAGAAGTAATCTTCTCAAATACATCCACATAAGTGAAAGTTCACGTGAAAGTAAGAATCTGTTTTTACCTGTCTTCATTTACTTCACACGCAAAACCAAAATCCAGATGACCAAAAAAAAACCAAGGCAATTTTGTACATCTGTGTACATTCCCCCCCCCCCCCCCCCCTTTTTTTTTTTTTTTAAATGTAGATCAAAAAGCCACAGCTGTGTGGGAAAAAAAAAAGCAAGCAATGAAAAAGGAATAATGCCGTCTCTCTTCCAGGACATTAATCACTTCTATCACCAGCAGCAAGTGTCTAAAAGCTTTTACAGTAACATGAAAAATACGATTCTGTCAATGGTTGTCTTTTGCTCAGATTAAAAGCTAATAACAAAAGTAACTGCTGCCTTATCAGCAACGTTAAGAAACCCGTAACTTCCACCCAGTGAATGACTCCGTTGTCCACAATTGCTCCTGCTTGAGAACCGCCTCCACTAACCGAAGTTTCACAGCATCAAGTTTAGATCAAGTTCATTTTGGCCATTTGGCCCCCACAGTGTTGAAAACAAAACCTAACTATTGAGAAACAGGGTGACTCAGAGCACAGCAGTTCAAGGCAATCTGAAAAGCCCCAAAACTCAGGAAATAACTGAGCGCGGCACAGCTTTGGGAGGATGCCTGCAAAGAGCAAACACAGGGGACAGGTAGCTGACATTGCCCTTTCCTTCCTACGTGCAAGTCAGTTTGTGAATATGAAGGAAGATGCTCTTCCTCCAAATTCAGAACACTTCCTACTACAATATTTATCATGACGAAGGAGAAAGCTTTTGAAACTTCCCTAGCTTGCTTTGCTTCAGCCTTTCTTCAAAGAGTGAAAACAGGTACTTTCCTGCAATAATGTCTAATTCATTTTTTCCCATGTAAAGATCCAAACCCAGACATCTCCTCCAAACTTGCAATAATTAGCAGCTTCCTGTAAGCCCAATAACAGGCAAGACTACAGCTAATTAAAGCTTGACATGGACTTGGTGCTCCATTAGTCCACCTACACATCATACATTCCCTCACACACAATAAGCATTTCATGCACTTATGAAAAATTTAATAAGAAACACTTTATTATAAAAGAAAAAGAAGTGAGGTCATAAACAGTTCTCAGATCGTATGCTTATTTGGGGGAGTTGAATGAAAAATGAATTCAAGAAAACTCTAAAATTACTAGTTGTCATTTTGGCTGACAAATGCTATACTGCAAAGACACCCTGGTAACTGAACACAAGGCTCAGATTAAGGCATTACATAAATCATCCACAATATTTGTTTTGCTTTAGTTACTGGATCCTCATTTTACAAGCATTTCTTCCAGTAAAAGAAAGATTTGTTTCACTTGTTGAACAGCCTCTATTGCACAGATGCATGCTGACAATGCACAAGGTTTTCTGTAGATGCTGCTAATTTCCTTCTGCTTCTTTGCAGTCCCATCTCTCCTTACTACATTTCAAGACACACACAAGTATTTGAACCTGACTAACAAATTGATCACTTGCCAGTCTGCAATGATGTCCAATTAAATTTCAAGACAGCAAATTAGCAAGGATCCACTGCAGCTGATCCGCAGACCTATTGATCTCACTGTGCAGAGAAAGAGGATGACATGCTTCCCTTTGGAAGCTGAGGCTGCCTTAGCTACTGCCACCACACAGTTTGCCACATGCATTTCTAAAAACTGCTAGCTACAGAACAGCCACACACTCACAGCACTGAACTGTGGCCATCCAAGATCCCAAACACTCCATTTGCCATGTCTGCGGACTCAGCAGAGATTTATTTTTAAACAGTAAGATTCCTGACTTGTTGCTGAAACTGAATTTTCAATGAGAAAATACAGTTGAAGAGAGACAAACTGACCTACACATAGGAAGGAAAGGACATTGCCAGCTGTCTCCTGTGTTTGCTCTTTGCAGGCATCCTCCCAAAGCTCTGCCACGCTGATCTCCCACCCCCCTTGGTGACCCCGCAAGCCCAGCAGTGCAGTTCCAGCAGGACTAGTGCATGTCCATCGGGCACCTTTTCTTCATAAACCAGCGACGCCATCCCACCTTACAAGAACAGTACATACAATATCCAGCTCATCTCTTAGTGTTTTCAAATTCCAGTTTGGCATTATTACTTATTCTTTTTATTTAAAAAAAAAAAGTGTTCTCCCTGGGTTCTTGAAAGGAGCAGCACTCCTCAACTAGCACTGCTCAACATCTTCCATCCAGTGATCCCTTAACGAAGTCAACAGCAGTCAGACTACCCAAGCAGTGAGCTGAGCTACACTGGACAAGCTCTATTTCCACCCTGCCAAGGCACCTTTGCTGAGACAAAAGGCAACCAAAGATGTCTTCAGAGGAACGAAGAGGAGACAACAGCATGAGAGGAAGACACTGATGGCCAAAAGCAGTGTTTAGCGAGAGAAGTTTTAAGAACATCCTAAAATATTTGCAGACACCTTGACGTGGGAGTAACAAAGGAGAAGTTACATAGTGTATGTGACAGGGAAAATGAAAAAGTACTAGAAACATTTTTAGATAAACAGGCTACTCCATTCTGGAAGGAAGGAAAAAAAAATCGAAAACATTAACATTTTCATACAAATTGAAAAGTATGATTAAGCTCCTTGGCTTATGAGCTAGTATAATGGAGTGATTTGTTCCTCTTTCCCAACAACGTCCATTCTTCACAGCGCTAAAGTCCGTGAAAGCCCAAAATGTATATTTATAAATCAACTTGAGTTTAAGCCTTTGAAAATGTCTGAGCTGCAAGCTGATAGTGTACCTGCTTACTTTTAAATACAAGCTATAAAGTTCCACCCACAAGTCTTGTGCAGCACGTGGGACTGGCTGGCAGTCAAGCAAAACTGAAAAAAGCAAACTAAAAAGCCCACTCCAAGTTCCCAGTCTGCTGGGTGGTGGTGTCACAGGGGAGAACCTTTCAGGTAAATGAAGTGAAGATGTAAAAGAATACCTAAGCAGGCAGTTGTTCTCGCTTGACCTGAAGTCACAGGGTCAGAGCTCCATCCCAACACACATCTCTGCACCAAAAGGTAACTGCCAAAACACAGGATCAGACTCTCCTCCAGAAGAAGCCAATGTAACAGAGGCAAATGAATTTCAAAGAAATACAGGTTTGTTTCATTTCAGTGGTTACTCTTACAGAAAAGGGAGCGAGATTCAAAGAGACACCCTGAAGAAGGAGAGCTTGTTGGTACTCACCCAGAGGCTGAGCATTTTTCAAAACTGCCAGCGATTTTTGGAAGCTGGGCATTCCCCGTGAGCTGCTCGTGCACACCCACAAAGTTCATCCAAAGTTGAATTTTTTAATAGGTCTCTTTAGACACTACATGCATCTGTTTCACACAGAATGAAAGGAAAACTGGTAATCTGAATTAACGCTTCTAACGGCTGTGTCTGATAGCTGCAAAAATCAGCTGAAAACTGGAGGCAGAACAAGAACTCTACAACAAGCTACGTACACAAAAGCAGCCCTGTTTGAACTTTCTGTAGATAATCTCATTTTCTACCTCACCGGTCTGCACCTTCACCTAATTTATGAGCATTTTTCTTATCAAAACACTGTTAACAACTTAGAAGATGGAAAATAGTGCTGTTCAAAAGAGCCGGAATCAAAGTTTAATGCAGAACATTAATTCATCTTTCCTTCCACTCAGGCTTTCATCTAGGAACTGTGACAGCATTTATAACCATTTATTCCAGCAGCCTCCAGTACTCCCTTACTGCCTTTCAAGGCACAAAACAGACACTGTTCCCACTTCGATGTGATGCCCAGCTTAGGTGCCTTCACTAGCATCTGTCCATGCAGGCTTCCATGTCAGAGGATTCAAAGCACACACACATAGTTTTGTTTTTCTGAATTACTGCTTGAAGAAGTTGCTCTTGCTGTCCATTGACCAGGCAGAGGGCATGGCCAGCTGCCATCCCTGCCCAGGCTAAGTGCTCACAGCACACAGTGCACATGTTCCCCTATCTCCTCCTACTTCAATCCAGCCTCCTGACATGTTCTGCATGGCTAGTCTTCCAGGCTCCTATTTCCCACAATGAACCATCAGCCGTAAAATCCCACTGTACCAAAATAGAGAACTTCAAGAGCCTTCATAACAACACATTTCACAATAAGGGACTGGAAACTCTGCCACTGTTTGAAACCTCCATCAGATCTCAGCTCCATTAAACGTTTCCAGGTACCAAGAATTCTGCAGCAAGAGTTTCTGTCCCAAACACCTCTCCAAAAAAAAAAAAAAAAAAAACTATGTATGGTTCACACACTGCCACAATTGTGATGTATTTTTTTTCCCCTTAGCAGTACAGTGAAGGCAGTCCCATTTTAAGCTTGATTTATTTTAGCACACTGGACTACTATCAACTCATTTGCCTTATTGCCAGTTCCAAAAGAGTCCTGAATTTGCTATGCTAATTTCAGTGGGACTCCAGTAATGTATCAGTTACCAGGACAAAGAAACATTTCTCAATATAATGATGCTGCTGATCTCAACCAGCAAGCAGAGGCAAGGGGGAAAAAAAAAAAAAAAACGTGTAACTGGTCAGCAAGGCATCGACCTGCGGTACAATTTATTTTTTAAACAAGATTTCAACTGTGACTAATCTGATCTCCCTGAGAGCAGGAACATCACATGAATCTCAGTCTGAGGAACAAACCTGACCAAAATGAATGACTCATTGTGCAGGCAATGTGATGAGAACCAAACGCAAGGATTGTCCAACTTCAATAACTGCAGGAAGAGGAAAAAAATGTTTACTTCTTCTCTCCTCAGCACTGAGTATAGATTACACAGGCACAACAGTGCAGAAAAATAAGTGAGAAGAGGCTGAGTTGAGCCTCAGCATTTATTTTAAAAATAGCAATCAAAACCACAGGGTTCTGAAGTTACTCACTGTAGATGGGCACACCTAAATAATGCACTTGTATAAGCAGTTGAGATTTCCAACATCCAAGCCAAAATTACAATTTTCCCCTGTAATTTCTAAAAATGCCTATATGATTAAAATCCACAATTACATGAAAACGTATGGCTTTCCATGAAATGCCTACAATCCAGCTGCTGTTTTTTTATGCAAAGTCCAGAGCAGGGTATTAAAAATGCAAGGTGACCTATTTTTTCTAAGCTATGCAAAGTGCTACCCTAATGAAACTCAATCAGTGCTAGTTTACTAATATTTCTGTAGTTTCAGTTTATCAGGCAGTCATGTCAGCTGCAGAAGAGCAAGACTTACTGTCTGTAAAGCGCTCTGGAACTGCTAAGTACTTTGCATACTTACAACCAGTGACAAAGCAGCATTCAGTTACTCATATAGAGGTGAAGGAATTCCAGAATACGTACAGGAGAGACAGCTGGCAACTGCTCTGAAATACATACACAAACTGTTCTTTTTGTAAGCACAATTAGCTCCATAGCTCTGCCTAACACAGCACAAACCTGCTCTGACAGCTTCAGTAGCAAAGGTCCAGCCCCAATGAGATCTGTACAGATGTAGGTGACGCTCTCTTTCTTGAAATGCTTGAGCCTACACAAATGTTCATACACGAAAAGGCAGGAGCAAACTTCAAAGAGGGAAGGGCAAGTGAAGGATACTTGACAGGGCGGAGGTATATATGCAAAACACATACAGAAATGTAATGTTAATCTCAATCAGTAAGTCTTACACTGAAAGCTTTTCCCAGTCAATCCAAGGTCCAGCTTCACAGCCTCAAGGTTACACAGCTAGTTGGTGGCAATGGTTTGACCATCACCATTGTCTGCCATGTTCTTCTTGCAGATACAGCACACTAGTTCTATCACAAACTTAAAAACTAAAAGCAACAAGTCCTTCGCATTTATTCAAAGGGTGAAGTGAAGCTGTGGGGTCACATGCAGCCAGTGTCAGTAAGAATCTACTGGCCAAGTTATACCTGTGCAATATCCACTAATCTTTAAATAATTTCCCGAAAGCCCTATGTGAATTTGTGGCTTACCAAAGAACAGCAGACTGCAGTCAGGGAACACTTCTGACGGTCACGTGTAGGATGAGGCTGATTTCTGGATTATATCACACACTTGCACTGACAGCAGGATAGCTTCTCCCCGACATCTACAGTAAGCAGCTGCAGAACCTAAAGCATGCAAATAGGCATGCACAAGCAAAGACTATTTGCTGGATAAAAAGGTGCTGTTTTTACCTTTTAGGGTAGAACAGGAGTTACAGCCATAGGCAGACACAAATACGTGGGCATGCTGCAGTCAGTATTTTTCACGCTGGGGGGTGGGGATGCACACACCAGCCATTTGGCCAACAGAAAAGACCAGTGCTTCTTTAGAAAAACCACCAAGATTGAAAAGCTTCAATTAATCCCTTACTGGTGTCCACATAGTTTCAGAAACGGTCCCACTTGTCCTTACAAAGCAATACCACATAGCAGAGCTATTCTGTGCAAGAAGTTTGTGCACAGGACGTTAGCTCTTTCAGTTAAAGATCTGGATTCCATCCCAGTTCTGCTGCAGATTCCATCTGTGCTTGTGCATAACAAGCCAGACAGCTAACTCCTGTACTCAAACTACCTCTCCTCTGTAACACTTGTATTCAAAACACAACTTGAGTTTCTCAGATGAGAAACTGCACTGGAGTACTGCATTACAGTACTTGCTAGCACTACTGCCCGAGATGTCGCAGGAACACTGCAGCTGAGGGCTAGCTACAAAGAGGCCAGTGAAGCTAACCCAGCCAAGCCAAGCCAAAGGATGCCGCTGCGCAGCAGGTAAAGATCAGCAATGCTCACTGGGGCTCAGAAGCCTCTTGCCTACTTTTGTGACAGCACATGGGGAGAAAGAACAGACACAAATGAGGATTTGCCACCACAGAGCAGGAGGAGACAAAGCATCTGGCCCTTGGAACAGATGGGGAGGTAGCTGTCTGCGTTACCTTTAACCGAGAGAGGAAATATCTTCCTGCTAGCAGTACATAGCTCCTAGCAGCACTGCTACATGCACACAGAGGAAAAACAGCTCCCAAAGGCTTTACTGTACCAAGCACAATGATTCAGGTATGAGAAAGGTACTGTAGGAATTGGAAAGCAAATTGCCAAAAAAAGAAAAAGGCTCATGACAGAAGTCACTTTCTTCGGATTTGTTTGATAGGATGATAGGATTTGTCTTTCCCCTCTTGGGAAGCTGCCTGCAGTACAAAGAACGGAAGCACAACCCCAGCAACAGCTCCCGTCGAGGTGTAAGTACACCTCCACACACCCCAGCACTGTAACACCTGCCATCGCCATCGCCGCCACCCCGCTGCCAGCAAGAGATAGGCTAGATCTGAAGCAAGCCACTGCTCTTCCAGAAGACAAACTCATTGTGAATAGGAATATCAAAAACCTTAAGCACAGGAAAACGTCTTTTCTTTGACTTTCACATGTCTTGAATTACTTGATTAGCTTCTACAAAAGAAATTCCTTGCTTCTTAGCTCCAGGTCTAGCTTGTTCTGAAACTGAAGTGCTCCCACGGCGAGCTCCCAAGTGAAGTAGAATGTACGCCTGGAAGTGGGAGAACAAACCCAAGTTTGCTATTCGACCAAAGAAACTGCCCACAAAGATAAGCAAAAATAACACTCTTTAAAAGAAATGCCCACTTAGGTGACAGCATTCTGGGTCACTGGTATTTGTGCATTTCCTTGAGAGTTTTTCTAGGCATTAATCTGAACCTCTCTCCTTGGAGAGCCAAATGTAACAGAACAGGTTTGTGTAATAGTATGTTCTTGGCACATACAGGATATTCCTCCAGAGAAAGACAGCAAACACTATTTAATAGCATGAAATTGGCAGGAAAGCTCAAAGGCAAGTATTATACCTAATTTTTAATAGTAACTGAATGGCAAGTCAGATTGCATTGCAGTCTCTTACTTTCTAGAATTCCAATACACTCACTCAGTCCCAAAAGACAGAAAAGCTGAAAGGGGTTTCTCAGCGGGCAGCAGTGATTTCCACACTTGTTTCAGGACCACTGTAATTTCACAGCCACTTGAAGCCACCGGAACCCACCTGCCTGCACGTTGCTCACCCTTTCCTACACGTTCACATGTGCTATATGAACTCATTTTGCAGATCACGTTCAGCCAGAACAGAATTGCTGTACCCATTAGCTTGAGCCCAGGAGAGGTTCCTAGTGAAATCACACCACAGATATTCGCCTTGTCACATGAGGAGGGCTACGGTGACAGCAAACAGGACAGAATATAAAGAGCTTGTGTGACCACACGGGATTAGACACGCATTTCTAACAGGTTTATGGGATGCATGCTCTTGAAAAAACTTGGAGGCTGCAGTCTCACAGCAACTTTAACTACAGGCTCACTTTCAAGGCTATTCTTACTGGCATTGTTCTATAATGCCGTCACCTAAAGACTCACTCAAAAATGGCAAGGCCTCTAACCTCCTCAACACAAAGACGAGCAGCCACTCTACTCACAGAAAGGCCCAGACCAAGCGGTGACCATTCCTACTTCGGCTGTGTGCTGCCTGGCCACCACTTCGTGCTCTCTGCGGGTCAGCCTCTGCCACTCGCTCCACTGCTCAGCCCTCTTACTTAGGGAACTATTTACCCAGCAAAGGTTTCCAGACCTAGCGAGATATTCAGAGAGGAAGTATTGAAGGAAGCCTATCTGTGCAAAAGAGTACCAAATCTTGTCCACACTGCAATGCCTAAGCTCATATAAGCTGATTTAAATACAATTTCACAAGGCTTTCTTTGACAGTCAACTCGTCTGCTTTCATTTAGTCTTTAATTAGCCCTTTAATTCAGCTGAATCACAATCACCACTTTGACTGCAGCTCACGTTGTGCAGCATCTATTTCCTCAGGTCCCCCGCTCCTTACCAAAATGAAGTTTCAAATACAGTCAGGAAACCCACACGGGAATCACCCGCCGGCCACATCAAGCGCGCTCATACCCTACTCACTGTCAGCAACACTTACTCTCCATTTGAGAATGAAGTATTTTCCCCAGAATGCTATTTTCTGGGAGCTTCTCCCCAGCTGCCCCCCGCACGGCAGCCAAGGGGCAGAAGCAGCGGGGAGCAGCCCCTCTGCACACACCCAGCTGCAGCGAGTTCAGGGTGCCCTGTCTGTGCAGAGCTCTCAAACCCAGCTCTGGCGGATACGCACCAGAATCACCGCACTGCCAAACCAAACCTCGGAACAGTTCCTACCGTAGGACCACATTGTCTTCCTAAATGAAGCATTTATTCATTCTGGTACACAAGCAAGCTGAAGGTAAGCAGACCTATTAGATTTTATTAGAAACACTGTCTTGAGATTATTCACAACAGCTGTTTCCTCTTCAGGCTCGAGGAAAACAGATGGTAACATAACAAGAGCTAGATAATTTTTAAAAATTAACTCTAAAACATGGCACTTGTACAGGATTTCTTTCACTCATGCATCTCCAAATGGGATAGTAAAAAAAAAAAAAAACTGCTGCCAAATGTTATTTTCCTAGTAGAATATGTAACAGCTCGATAGCATAATTAACATACTAAGAACAAGGGCAGAACAAAGAATACACCAAATTGCACAGAAAAATTGCAGGTTGCAGAGAACCCGAGATCACAAAGCTGTGGCTCTCGATTCCCCACAACAACGCTCTGAACACGGCTCACCACCTCTCCCAAACGCCTGTGGAGTCTCACAGCATCAAGATGGGCGTGGAAAATACCGGTGCGTTCTTTTTAGTATTTATTAGCAACTTCAATCAAGATTCATAAGAATGGAAAACAGCACGAAAAACATTTAAAGCCTTACTAATCATCCTTGTGAACATAACTAGGGGATCTTACTTGCGCCGGGCTGGCAGCCCAACAACGGCATTTCACGCGCGTTCCTTAAGAACAGAACCAAAGAATCTAAAAATACATCACTGTTACATTTTAAACACAGGCTGAGGGAGACCACATACTATTGAGCTACCACGTGTCGAAACAACTGCTTAAGTTTCCAAAAATGCCTACCAAAACAGCAGTATTTCTTGACAGACACACAGCAGCGAATACACTTGACTGGTTCTCCCTCCTAGGACAAGAAAACCTGGTCAGGAACACAAGCTACGCTTCTCAGCACACACTTTAAGGAAGCACAAAGTTTGTGGTAGAGTGAAAGGTTTTCCTTTTTTTTGGGGGGGCTTGAAGTATGGTTGCAGTAGAGCCCTATCAGCCCAAGCTGGACTCACATGTAGAGTAGTAAAGGAAACAAAACTACGCTTCACCATTTTGTGGGTAGACTGTGTCCTGGGAATAACTGCTTGGTTTGGTAGACACTGAAGAACTTGTAACTTGTGTCTTTTTTTACTGAGCAGAGGAATTTGTTTTTACAAAGCAGTATCTGTCAGTCCCAGTGCCTCTCAAACCCCACTGAAGATGTGCAGAGCTACTCCTGCTCCTGTTCCCTTCCTCCATCAGCTCAGACTCTGCTAGCTGTCCTAGCAACCTTCTGAAAAACAAAGAATTAAATGCCCAGCGCTATCAGACACAGAACCCTGACAGCAAAATTCACCAAAAGGAAACTTACGCTGTGTGTGTACACAACTATCCAACCCTAAGGAAAAAGAAAACAGAACAAAACCCACCACAGACGCCATGCCAGACGCCAGCACATTTAGAAACGGAGATAATCCTAAACTCTCCTCTGGATAAACTCCACCACATCATTGCTGGTACAAGTCAAGCCATGGTTTCCGTGATTCTTTCACACAGTGTTTAACTGCAGTAATTTTTAGCCAGTACGCCTCAGAACTGCAAAGCATGTGGTACGATATCTATGTGAACCTGCACATACACTTTACTATACACAGCATATAATAACAAGTTGCACTACATATATATAATTACCTATGTGACTACACACTGCAATTATGTAATTATAATACACGATACATATTTATACGCTGTATGCCTATAAATTATAAAGTGATATATAAAAACCCTACACAACTTTCAGGCAACTTTGAACTTCGAAGCTCTGTTCAGCTAACATTTTAACAACTCCCATTTCATTTCTGACAGAAGTCATTCTGCTGCCTTTGCATACGGCTTTATCTGAGCTACAGAACAGAGGGTTTTTCCTTCTACAAGCAAAATCAAGTATCATACGATGCTCATCCTTAACTTTTGCACTAGATCATAGGAAAACGTGAAGTGTCTAGAACAGTGGAAGTTTTTGAGGTATTAAAATCCAAGCAGCGAAGAGAACAATTGCAGAAGCTAAGACACTTCCTTCTGCACCATTTTGTCTTTCTGCCCCTCCCCCCCCCCAGACTAGAGGTAGAAGATGATTGGATTTTGCAACCTGATCAGCACTTTACTGTATTTGTGTATTTGTGAGTATTTGTGATCTCAGGCAAGAAGACAGTGAGGTCTCAGACAGACATGCTCATGTATTCTCTAGCTGTGACTGTATGAATCAATTTCTTCTATTTATGGAAAGTGGGTATTAAATTAACTCTTGCCTTGGCATTTATCATCCACAGGCTTCATTCTCAAATGCAGGGGATATCCTCTGTCCAGCACAGTCTGCCATTCCAGCCGAGTTGTGTAACTCCTGCTGGCATGCCTAACCAAAGTTGATGCACCTCCACACTGCACTTAAAAATTCACAAATCATTATTCACTTGCCACCTGTAGAAATCAAGTGGTGCTGAGACTGCCATCCCCATTACAGACCCCACGTTGAGACCAGTTTAAATGGTACCTCTGCCTTTACCTTGTTCCCTGTTGTAAAGGCAAAGTAGATGTAAACATATTTATCCAAGATCTGCCTTGTAGATTAGAAGCTGTCTTCCTAACTTTAAGCACAGACCCTACCTTGTTTTCTTCTAGAAGCAGAGGCAATACTGCCAGTCAAGCTTACATTCAAAGGGAAAGAGATGGGGTGCAACAAGCTTCCTTCCTCATTCCTTTGCTCCCCTGACAGATCCCCTCCAGAGATGCTTGATGACAACTACCTGTATCATATGGGCTATCTCAAATAAAGCTCTCTGGCTTGTTATCGCTAAGAAGTGCAAATCGCAGACAGTTCACACCCAGTGGAAGATGTCTACTGAATAGATAGTGCAGCTCTGTGGGCTTCCCAGCAGGGAGGAAAAAGCCACTTAACCAGATAAGGGCGTCCTTTCAACTTCACTTCCACCTCCCTGCTGCACACTTCGGCTCAGGGGACCTCATCCAACCCAGGCAATGTCAGCAAAATCAGCACTGCCCTTCACTGGAAGTGCTCACATCAATCCCAGCACAGGAAAGCCACTCTGTGAAGGAATGCTCAATAACTGCTTGTATCCTTCCAGTTTGCTTTCTCTGCCTCTTGGTTTAGTGAGATGTTCTTCCACATTTTTTACACAGTGAAAAGCTTTCCCCCCACAACTGCTCTGCCTTCTTACTGCTTTGCTTAACTTGATTCCCTGTCATCACCCTGCTCTTACACAAGCAAGATAACTTTAGATACACAGCAGTGCTTGCTGCAATTACTGAACTCCCAGAGTGCAGGCTTCATATGTATCTTAAGTGAAAGGTGAATCTTCTGTGACAGGCATCCAGACTACAGCCTACAACACCCTGCATGAGTTATCATTCACCTCACTAAAAGAAGATTCACCCTGATGAATTCTTCTAGCTCTTTCAACTGAGGAGAATTAAATGGGAAGATTGAGGCACCGCATGCCCATCCATAAAATGCTTCCATGGAAGGGAGAGCAGTGACCAGCAAGGACCAGGACACACCACTGTGTCCAAGCAGCAGGAAATTTGTGTGCAAACAGGACTCTTTCACCTCAAGCCCAGGAGAACCACTGGTCAAGCTGAGAAGTTAGTTTTTGCAGCTCCACACAACCCTTCTGCCCACTGCAAGGACTCCGTCAGTACGGCTAGCCCACTGAAATATCGCCGAAAAGTCTAACAAGTCCCTACGACTTTCTGTCAGGGTAAGAGAGAGGAAAAGAGAAAGGAAACAAAAGGAACACGATGCTAATAGTTCCCTTCAGCTCATCCACAGAATGGTGCTGACATGATGTAAGAGCGGCCTTGCCACAGCCCAGAGAGAAGTAAGAACGCGCACCAGAAACTTCACAAAATTGGACATGGTTTTCAGACCACAGAAAAAGGGAAGAAGAATAAATCACTAAAAATGTCACAGAATGAGAGCTAGCTATTAGCAAAATAGATGAATCAAGGGACAAAACACAGCTGCAAAAAGTTAGAGGTGCTTCCAGAGAATATATTTTCTTTCCATCCCAACAGTCCAATTAGCAATCATCGTTTTATATTGAAGCAACAGCTACCTAATACCCAGTGTCTCCCACATCCCCTTACCCACAAATAGCTGTGGAAATACTCTCCTCACAAAGCAAGTCACAGCGACTTCAAGAATCACAGTTGGAGGTTGGCTCCCCCGGCACACAGGATGCATTTCATTGCCACAGTCAGCATTACAAAACAGGCAGCCCTGGTTTCTGTTATTGCAGCTGCACTTCTTCTTTTCACCCTTCAGGATTCCCACCGCAGCTACCCCAGGCCCAGGAACTGCCAGGTTGTATCAGAGAAATGCCAGCCCAGACAAGCCCTTACAGCAACATCAGAAGTCCCAGGGCCTTGAGCACGGGCTCTCCCCCAGCCCTCAGGCTCTGAAGCCTCAGCTTGAGGCCACCTGTGATCCGCAGCTGCCTGAGCTGGGAGCAGTCCGGTGGGGAAAAGGAGCAGGGTGACAAAGCACTGCTCCCTAAGTGACCAGCAGCTCTTCAGAAAGGTAAGCAGCTAGAACACAAAGACAGATTTGTTGTTAAGGCCTCTCTGCACTGCTGGGACTCCACACAAGTGGAAGAGAAGCTGCAGTACATGTTTGAGCCTCACACAAAACAATGCCCTACACCTGGATGGGATTACAGAGAGGCAGTAACCAGAGTGAAGCCCTGCAGAAGGACAGGAAAGGTCTGGACAAGCCCTGCTGGGGGGGAGAGGGAGGTACATAAGGGGAAGAAAAGGGAAAGCAACACTTTAGCCCTGGTTTCTTAATACTAGCTTCCTCTCTAGTTTCTGTTCTCCAGACCCAAACGGTCACTAGAACTGTTTTCTCCTCAACTCTTCCTACTCTCCTCTTCAGCTAAAGCGGCTGCACTCACTCAGGAGAAGTCAGCTTGTCCTGCAGATGCCACAGCTGAGAATTAGGCAGCCCTTTGCTTTAGAATAGGGACTTAATAAAAACAAAAAAGAAAAAAAATCCCAGAAAACAGAAATTGGTGTCTTTCCTGATCCTTGTGAGAGCTCTATTTGCTCTGGTATTGCATTTCACTTCCCAGCAGTGAATATGCCAGGCAGGGCTTTCACTGCAAGAGCAGCGTCCAGGAGGACGCAGGAGGCATTAAAGTGCAGATTGACAAGAACAGGATCTCGAAAGGAAGGAAACAAGCCTTGGCCAGGCATAGCAACAGGATCCTGCTGGTGCCCTGCTGTCCCGTCCCCCAGCAGGCTCTCGCTGCCCTGTGCACTGCTTGCCCAGAGCAGCTCCGTTCCCCTGCGGACCAGAGACCTCCCCAGCAGGCACCTGCCCCCACCTCTCAGCAGGGGAGAGGGGCACAGGGAACAAGGTAAGCAGAAGGAAGAGGACTGCCAAGCACAACAGTTTTGTCCCAGTCCCATGTGTTTGTAGAGTAAGCATCTTTCTTCTTGGAGAACCTGAGGTGAAACCCAAAGCCTGATGTGCAAAACCACCGAGCATTACTGCATTACTGCAGCTGAAATAAGCTGTGCTGGGAGTGCATGTCAGACTCTGGCTTAGGACAAGGGGAAAAGCAGGGAGACAATTCCAGAATTAGCCTCAAATTGGCACCATGTCTGATAGATACCATTTTTCTACCCTGTCTCTCACTGAAAAGTCACCTCAAGCTCAAAAAAGGCAGAAACAGAACTCAACTCCACAGCATGCAAAGCAGGACAGCAAAAGAGCCCCTCACCAGTGCTGTCAGAGCAGGTTTGGAACTGGACAGACGCGCAGAAAGCCACGTATTTCTGTGCATGAGCAGAATGCAGAACTGCTCATGAAGTACCTTCCACTCCATGGACTGAAAGAAGCACAGTGTTCTTGTTGTGTTAGTAAGGAGCTATTCCCACAGCAGCTGGAGCTTCAGGTGGAATTAATGAACTAAGGAATTAAAACTAAGAAAAAAATGACACCTGAGGAGAACATAAAATGGCCAGATCAAATTTACTGTCTATTGGTTTGAAGGTTTGGGGCACCCAATCTGGACGACTGGAGACGACAAGCCAAGAGCCATGCGAGCACAATGCCTGTGGCTAAGCCTAGAAACTGTTGATCTGATCCTGGAACCTGGGCACAACTAAAGACCTTTCTGAGACACCACCAATACCACAGAAGACCTGGAGCAGCACCTTCTTGAGTTAGTTTTGGTTCAGAAAAGCCTCAGCTTCCTTCCCTCTCTCCCCTTGAAGCTCTCAATTCACAGCCCTACAACACAATTTGTACTGACCTCCAGCAACAGCCAACTAAGTGCTCCACTCCTCAAAGAAACACTTAAGCGTACTCTTGATAATAAGCTATTTTTGTGTAAGAATTTTACTTGAATGTCTGTTAAAATAAATAAATAAAATCCCGATTAAAATAATGCCAACTGACTGGCTCAAAATGACGTTTTGCAGCTTTATACTGTCGTCACCCTCATCCTATGCTGCCCTATTTTAGCATTAATCTCATCTTCTCCACAGAAAGCTATCATTCAACAAACAAAGCACAAAAACCCAACAACCCAGTGCACAGCGGGCAGGCTGCAGCTCATCCTTCCCACACCCTGCTCCCCCTGCAGATACGGATGCTCAGAATTCCAGCATGCTCAGTTAGAAGGGTACCAAGCTAGGGCTCAGAAACACAAACTTATTGGGGCTGCTGACCAACACAGACAGACTTCTCCTCTTGAAAGGACGTCTGCAGCAGGTGAGCAGCATGCCCCTCACATGCTTTTTGGAATGCTCGCAGCATAAGACACTACTCTTTCCTTGACGTGCCCTGCCTCATTCACTATGTGAATTCTGACTTTGTGGGGCAAATGACTGAGGGCAACAGAGCCAAAAGAACCCAGATATTTAGAAGTGTGCATCCATGACAAAAAGAAATATCAAATAAACGCATGACATTTGCACTACTGCACCAAAATGCTCCCTTCTGGCTAAGCCCAAGCTGTCCCAGCACAAACAGCCCAGCCTGATACCCTAGGAGACACTCAGCGTGTTGGTCATGACACCAAACACTTTATCTAGGGTACAATAAAAGCAGCGATAAATCACCACACCAGAAGGAGGAAAGGAACAAAATCCCCATCTTCAAAGCACAGCTACGAGGTGCTGCCTTAGTTCTCCTGGGGCAGACTGCAGCCTTTTTGGACATTTCATTTTGCTGTTATGCACAACATTAAGCACAGTGTTTGCTCCTTTGGGGTTCCCAATGCAGTGTGCATGGCACTGCTGAAGTAGGGACCCTGCCCTAAAGCACTTGGCATAAGAAGAGACAAAATAATAAAAAATAAACATTGGCAAGTTTGACATGGTTCAACTATACTTGAGTAGAACTGGGAGAAAAACACACGCTCAATTCCAGAGGTTTGCTTTGCACAAAGAAGAAAAGCCTATGTTCAAGGGAAGGAAGTACAAATTCTCTGTTACCTGAAGGCCTAGATAACTGACTCCCACTACCAGGTGCAGCCCATCGGCATGCAAAAAATTTGTAGGTGTTCTCGTGAAACTCTCATATGACAGCATATGCAACATTTCCAGCTAGACTATTACAGAGATCAGTTACACTCAGTCCTGAATTTGATTTAATACAGTCATTCACTTGAATATTTCTTACTTTCAAGCCCACAACTTTCTGGAACGCTGTCACAAAAGCAGGTGTCAAAACACACCAATTATCAGTCTGTTAGAGCTTCATTTTGACTGAAGTTATTCTGCCATATCCCAGCATCCTAAATTCCCCCGGGCACTTTTTAATTCCCTGTCAAAAGCTCCTGCCTCACTACTCAAAAACAGACAGTCGGGAGTGTGGGTCTGAATGAAAAATTAGCCATTTGTTGTCGGGTTTTTCCCCCCATCACAAGCAATTTTGCTTAGTAGGCCTAAAAAATAAGCCATGGTAGGGAGGGGCATGGAATAGACTCTAGGATACAGAATAGAAGAGGCACATCACTTATGCTTTCTTGCAGTCCAGTTCCTTCCAGCCCTACACGCACCCCCAATTTCCAGGCACCACCCTCGCCTGGCTCTCTGCTTCCTAATGAGAGGGAAGGGGCACGGATGGTTCCCCTCGCTTTGGTCAGGGCTGGATGCGTGACCACCGACCACAACCCCCTTTCTTCTCACTAACAGCTGAGCCTGTTCTGCAGCAATTCCCTGGAGCTCCCCTCCTGCTGTACTGCGCCCACACCGGCCCACGCTGCTGCCAGTGGGCACTCTGGTGTTCACAGCGGGCAGGCAGAACTGCCCAAGGGCTGGTGGCTGACAGCACGCAGCTAATTTAGCTGCTTGGAACGGTCTGCAGAGAGGAAGACCAATATCTGCAGAAATAAAAAAGTGGTGGGGGTCAAATCCTACCGTACGTTCGGGCCAAGAGATGCTAACAGAGCACAAATGTGGTTCTTTGGGTACCTTAACGACTTGACGTTGGAACATTAGCCAAAACCCCGACACTCCAAAATGTGACTCCGAATTTCCAAAGAGGAACAGATCTCAGATCTTTGCAGCAATAGCTGATGGGTACCTTCTGCTTATCTACCACGGAACGCTTACACAACAGTCAGAACTTAACCACCATGTGCATGTAGGTAAATGGCAACTCCCCTTGATCTCTGGAGGCAAAATGGGTAGAGGTGAGGCCCCAGTGCAGCAGGGAATCACAGAATCACAGAACTGTAGGGGTTGGAAGGGACCTCTAGGGATCACTGAGTCCAACCTCCCTGCCAAAGCAGGCTCCCTAGAGCAGGTCACACAGGTGAAGCATGGCCTGGAGGAGGCCTCCACACCCAGACCGGGTCTAGGCCACTGAGAATCTGCAGAGATCAAGGGAAGGACCTTCCCGACAAGCAGTGCAGGGCATAAACCTCAGGGGAGCACAGCTCCTCCAGGACTTGAACAGAGCAGGTGCAAATTTTAAGTTTACTGCCTCCCTGAAACAGAGCACAACACAGACTGTAAGCAACAATCATCACCCACTGAGCAAAGTAACTTTGGTTTTACCCAATTCTCAGCCACAGTGAGCAGTACTGTTGCTTTTATATAATTGCAGAAGTCTTGAGAACCTTAAAAAAGGAGATGTGCTATCTTATACCGTTCCCACATGCTCTGCTGAAAGACATATTTCTGACAACTGCTGGATTCACAGCTCTTCCACTACTTTCACATGTCTTGGGGGAAACAAGCAGTGCTTCCTCTGATTTTCTTACAAGAACACTGAACAAATACAACATGCAACTACACGTATTTACAAGCCTTGTCCTGTAATCAGTGGTATAGTTTCTGTTAGGGACCCTGAAAAAAAAAATCAAGAGAAGATAAAAAAGCAACTGGAGTCAGCAGATGTGAAAATCTGATCTCCAGAGACCTGACAGGTCTCACAGAGCCAGCATTCCTTGCTTCTATCTGCTAAGTTGCATTAAAAGAGGCAGCTAAAAATAAGACAAATATTTCTCTGCCATTAAAGTTCTCCATGGGAAAAAAATGCTGCTATTTCACGGATATTCTGCAATGCAAAAATGGAAGGAAAAACAGCTCGTGCATTTATAAAGAGGAGAAACGGTGCTCCTCATGCAAACCACATCCCCTAGCAGGTGTCCCGGGAGGGCTCTGAGCAGGCACCGTGCCGCTGCAGATCCTTCACGGCTACAGCCAGCACACAGCAGCTTTTCTCTCCATCTCAGAAGCAGCGCTCACAGCCGGCAGGTGACTACACCCGTAGAAGCAACCACTGGATGATGAAGAACTTCCATTTGCTCCGGAGAACTTGGGCCAGCCGCTCAGATAGCTTCAGGATATAAGCATTCATGAAAGTGCCCTTTTTTTCTGCTAGACGTTTTGTCGGTGGAACAGAACAGTCCTGCCAAAACTAAGTGCCATTCCGTCAGACCGCTGCTTTCCCCCTCTCTCTCAGCCGCTGTTTGGTATCTGCAAGGACGCAACTCACGCCAGTAAATCTTTAGTTTAAACACTGCTGGGCGGAGGGAGGGCTTGTTTTTGTTTTACACACACACAGCTCTCACATCTTGTCACACTCTGCGAGCTCCATTTTCCAAGGTTGCGCTCTCGCGCTCTGTAGCAGTCACCAGCCTCCCAAGCCCAAACCTAAAAGCAACTGTAAAATGTCACACTCAGTGTCGCCTGCAAAATAGATCTAATTTTGGATCACAAACCAGCAATTGTTCCAGGGAAAAAGGGAGAGGGACGAAGAAAGGGAGCTTTTATACCATCTAGCAGATTTTTCTTCTCTTCCTACCACCCTCCTTCCTACAATTCTGCAAGCTGAATGACTGCCAGAAAAATCAGTGAAACTATTTTTCGTTGAAATACTGAAACAAAACATCTTAGGAGTTTCACCATACACTTCAATCCCACTGCTAAAGACAAGGAAGGCACAACCACCGTTAGGAGCTTGCTGAAGGCTTTAAAACACACATCTGAGAAGATACTGAGAGAAATAGCTTTCAGAAAGCTGCTGTGCAGTCCTGAATGAAACAGGAAATGAGGAACAAAGAAAGGAATTTCATAGATTCCAGATGTACTCTGACACCAGCTGGGAAATACAAGCAGGAATCAACTAAAGCCTTGTAAAAGGCTACCACTGGCTGCTTTCTTCTAGAGTCCTCCAACAAAAGTAAGTAGCTGTAAACAATTTGTAAACAGAAATATTTTTAGAAGAAATTGGAAACAGTAGGAAAAATAAACTTCTTCCACCCTCTCTCCTGTTTTTAAGGAGTTTAAAACCCAAGTGTCAGAGCATCTGGTTTTTTGGAGCCGCGTTCATAAACACAGCGGTTCTATATGAGCAGCCATAACAGAAGCACAACTGTAAATAAAGTATTTCAAGCTGTCAGCTTCTCAGTTCTTGGAATATTAAAGCTGAATGGAACTTAAAAGCAAGGAAAATCAAGAACAGCAAAGTTGATTTATATTATGCATCTTCTGCAGAATTGGAACTGAATGGGTATTTACATTTGTAAATTGCAAGGAAACCAGTTATCAGCCACTCAAACTTTATTCCTTCGGTCGCAAATTAAAAATATAAGAGTGGTAGAACCCTGGGAAAAAGAACTCCTTCACAAGTTCAGACATCTTTCTGCTCTCTGTGTAACCCCGCGTCTCCAGAGCCCTGGGTTCCTTTTTTGAAACCCAAACTGAGGCCTCGCAAGGCAGACTTCTTTTAAATGCATTTTGCAATCTCTTTGAGTAACGAGCACAATGACAAACAGACAGCCCGTTTCCTCCTGAACTCATTGTAAAAGATGAAAAGAAAGTTGAAGGTTACATCTTATGGGAAGTAGGCCTACATTATTATTACAAGAGTTCCCCTCCTCTCACTATTGCACAAAACAGTTGTTCTTCCCAAATGAATCTCAAGGCTTTTCTCCGATTTGTCGCAGATGGCTGAACTGAGAAGCTTCACCTAACGTTCATCCACCCGCTAAGGGGGTGGAACTGCACAGGCAGACACCCCAGCACCTAGGGCAGAGCACGGTACAGCTGCTGGCTGACGAAAGGCTCCTCATTTTGCCCTGGTGCTCCCCGTGGGAGAGGGTACAACCAGCAACACGGCCTCTGGCCAGAAAGAAAAAGGCGAACCAACATCCGAGGTCTGGAACATCAAACTGAAGAGCAGCACTCCCAAGCACACTCAGAAGGAAAGCAAGTCAGACCAGGTTGTAAGCCTCCAACATTTTCCTTCTTTCCTCAGAAGCCCTCAAAAATACAGATATACTACGCTTTTTTCCCTTCCAGACAGAAAAGAGAATGGGGAAAAAAGCCTCAAATCCCTCACACTCTCCACTGAGTCTGTAAAGTATTTGACGCTTGGCAACAATCCACGAAAAATTTAGAGAAATTAAAATAGTTAAAAAAAAAAAAAAATCCAGTTCTTCATCATCTTCAAGATTCACATTTCATTTTGCAAAACTTTCACCCAGAAAGTTCTTCTATTGGAGGAAAACAACATGTGAAGTTTCAGGGAAGTTGCTTTCCCTTCGTAGAGGTTAGGAAGGGGGAGGAAGGAAGTTCGATTTGTTCTGTTTTTATTCCAAAACAAAGCTTTTAGCTGGATCCTGCATTCAGCCACCACTCCGCTATGCTGAAGGAACCAAAAAGTTCCTGCTAAAGAACAGACACTCGGTAAGCTTCAATAGATGTCGATAACATGGGAAGCTAAGACAGCTCGTCAGCATGTGCCACGGTGTGATTTTCAGTACTAGAAAACACAAGGTTACTACCTCCATCCATACCTCAAACTTCTTGGTTCAACCACAGAACAGACAAAATCCTGCTACTAGAAGGTTTAAAAACGCAGCAAGAAGACATAACAGTGCGTGTTTTAATTACTATCAATATATCCCTTGGTTGAGTTGCTCCTCAGGTGCATTAATAGCCCACTGGTGCACATTCATTTTTCTTCTACATATATGGCTACACGTTTCCTGGGCTGAAATCATAGCGACTAACCTTACTGTCTGATATTTACATCTTTTCCCATATCCGGCAGACTACAATCCTCTGCCTTTATTCCAGGCTTCTTCCCCTCGCTCAGGAAAGCTGTAAGATTCATTCCCCAAACACCAGTTCGCAGAGGGTTTACCCACAAGTGAATTGTCACAAAATTAAAGGTATTAAGTACTCCTTAACAACCCTAAGTGGATTTTGCCTCATCCTTCTGCTCCTCCCCAAGAGACACGTCGCTACATGAGCTACTCAAAGATTTAATTCAGAGAAGTGTAACTAGTGCCTTCCACAGAATCACTCCCAGTTCAGATTCCTACAGTGGAGATCCATCAGGCCCTCATCAATTACAGACTGAGAAAGCACAGGGGGAATACCTGAAGGTCCATCTGCAGTCTACTGTGCTTGTCTGCTTTAAGAATTTTAACCCGATGTTTAAATTCAATGGCATTTTAGAAGTGGGGGTATTTTTTATTTCTAGTTTCTAATCTTGCTGCTGGCTGAAAACACCTTTCAGGCATGGGAAAGTGTTCCTTAAATGGGAGCACGAGTGCAGGGAATGACTTTTGGGCAGCCACAAACCACTGACGTGAGTTAGCACCCCAGGAAGCCGAGCCCTGGACACCTGTACCAGAGCATAGTCACAAAGCCACGTGCCAAGCAGGGAAGAGATGAGCATCAGGCCAATGGAGATGTAAGAATACAGGATGAGGTAGCACAGGAGCTAATGCTGGGCCCTCCCTAGTCCAGTAATTTAAGAAATTTTTGTTTTCAATCCATTTAAAAAAAAAAAAAAACTCGGAGAATCTTCCAATGCAATTAGAAGTTTTCAAGAGCACTTTCTGGAAAACCACGAACCGAAGATATCCAGCACTTACATAACATCCTCGTGTAAGAGCATTTGGTCCTCTGACCAGCAGATAATCACCTCGATGAGAAGACGAGAAAACACTATTAGTTCTCATGGCAGAGATTACTTCTCTCAAATGCATTAATTCCAAAAGAGGAAAAAAAAAAATAGAAAATTTGCTTCCTGGTATCAAAGGCTCCAAGATGTTTAATGGTTTAATTCATGAGAAATTACCCAAGCCAAGTCACGCTGCCTTCCATTCTCACACAGGAATCATTTTTTTACTTTAAAAAAAGTTAATTCGTGGATAATTTGTTGTCAGGCTGGCTGCCCCAAACACCAGCATCTTTTAATTCTGCAAACACTGAGTTCACAGAAGTGTTTCCCACTGCCACCTTACTTTCTTTCTCTTACTTGGACAAACTGTGCTTTGGTCTCCACACTCGCTCCAGCAGTGGCTGTCCCTGTCGGTCCCCAGCCAGCCACAGCTCCCCTCCTCTACAAACAGCACCGGTCCCAGCTCCTTTCCTCTCAACACACAACAGCTACCAAACTCTCCTGTGAAGCATTAAGCCAGTGGTGAAAAACCTGCACAGTCTATTCTGCACCTTCCACAACCTGCCAGACTCAAGCCTTAAATAGCTGTTAGCATGACAATTAATAAGAGCATAAGTTACCACTTCATTTTACCTACACAGCATCAGTTCAAATTGTACTTGATAACTCTGTAACGTGCAAAAAGGATCTTGAGAAGTCTTAAATACTTCCAGGGTGAGACGCAAATAACTCTTCTTCCTCTCTTAACTTGTTGGTCTACTAGCTTTGAAATGCTAGAAAATCATTGACAGCTTTATAAGAAAGATTTCACATTTCCTAAATAATCATTTACTGTGAGATATATCTATACATAGGAAGACATGGGAAAATTCTCTTTCTAAAAATATCTGCTCAACAGCCTTACGCCCCACTTAAACAGGGATAAATCCTTTTACAGTATTATGCAGTGAGCATATTTAGTCACACTTAGTTGCTTCCATGAGTAACCACCTAAGACAAGGCACTAAATCCCAACAGACAACATTAAGAGGGACATCATCTTCTCAAGGCAAAGTGGATTTCCCTGATCAACCTCAGGATTACTAGACTGAGGGGGGGCCTAAAGTTTGTCAGAGACAAGATAGTTCCTCTTCACCCTCACAGAATGCGGAGATGTTCCTCTCAAACGTTTATTCCTCACCAAGTGCAATGGTGATGGGCAGTGAATACCTTCTCTTGGCAATCAATCTGCCAAGTTCAATTCCTTTCACAATATCTTAAACCGCATGGCTCTCTATGAATTAGCAAAGATGGCATAGCAAAATTAAGGGTCAAATAGGCAGCGTAGTATACAGACCAGCAATCCTCAACACGTCAACTGGGTCAGCACAACATAAATGAGATTTCTGAGTTAACAAAAGCAGTGCTTTTATCATTTGAATGGGATAAATTGTCAGTGCACCAACCTACATGAGGTAGTGGCCAACCTCTATCGTGAAAATCTTATGGTTTCATGACTCTGATCACACATAGCACTAAGGAGAGACTATGCTGACCATGACCCTGACAACCATAACCAAAAAAGGTCCATCCCTGACCCCTTCCAAGGAGCTTCAGAAGGTCATGAATGTCTCCTACTGCCAGCAGCCCTCACACTGTGTGTGGCCCACTGCGACCTCTGAGGTCAGCCGAACGATGAGCAAAGGGCTCCTCTTCAGTGAGCTGGGGACCCTGCTGCTCCCGTAACACCCAGCGTCTCCCGTTCCCAATTACTGTTCCAAAGCCATGGAAAGACAGTTTAACCTATGTAACAAGCCCAGTTACAGCTAGAAAAACACAGTTTTAGAGCGAAGCCGAATACTCCTAGAGACTAGAACACCAGATTTTGGGGAACATGGAATGCTTGTTACTTTACAGGGAGAATTCACAAGCAAGTGGTTTTGTGAGATACCCAAGCATAAATAATTTCACAAAGTAAAACTTGCCAGAAAGTTCTCCACTAGCTAGGACAGTGCCTTCCAAAGCAGAAATGCTGAATATGAGTTTTTATTTTTTCAGCTGAAAGTTTAATACTTGTTGCCATTTAAGGAGAAAAAAGGAGCAATTAAGTACAGTATGTTTACTAAATACTATTAACAGCACAGCACAAGCCATGTTGTCAAGCAGAAGCACTCTCTTTGTAGTTTTTCCAGCCAATCATCAGCCATAGAGTCTTCTGTTGTTTCCTTTCAGGTTTTGAAACACTGACTCATGGAAATATCAGCCCTGCACACTTCCTCAAAGTGGCAATCTTATAGGAAGTGTTTGTTTAGTCTTACATGACACATTGTTTTGTTTATGCATAAGGGATTCCGGTAAAAATAATTTTCAGTTAAGGAGAAAAAGACAAGAGGACAACAGCTTCAGCTAAGGGAAGCCAAAATAAATCAGTTTTGAATAGACATCTGAAGAGTGTAGTCATTAGCACAGGTATTCCGTTTTTCCTTTCACTGCATGTCACTTCTTTGCAAGTAGCCAGGCATTGACTTCAACTCAACAAGCCACAAAAGAAATCGGACAAGAGGTACCAGCACAGTAACAATTCCCCCCACCACGGCTACCCACAGTGACAGAGTTCAATCGCTGCTCCACGACTTCAGTATCTCATGGAGAAATTTTCTGGGAACAGCACATCATTGGCAATGCAACCAAATGAGGGAAACGCAGGATCCTAAGCAGCTCAGGGGTTTGCATTTTCAATAGATGAAACAGATGGCAGGAGTCAAATCCAAGCAAACCTAAAAACAGCACTACTCAGAACAGGGAAGCATTTAGAAGATCTGGGATATCACTCCCCATCTAACTAAATATGCAACCCATCAGTTCCAGAAGAACCAGGAACAGCAGCAGCAGCAGCAAACACCTTCATTTACCCGCAGCTCCTTGGAAACACAGGACGAGACCCGGCCATGGCAATACAGTGTATGAGGGCATGTGAACATCCTTAGGCTATCCAGCTGCACCTGGCCCAAAGCCTCCACACTGCACTGGCCTCTCTACTAAGGGACGCAGCCGTGGGTGCTCCATCCTGACCTAGCAGTGTGTCTGCACTGATTCCTCTAAGTGTCAGTGCTGCACTTCATCAGATGCACAGAACCAGAGAACATCCCCAGTTGGAAGGGACCCACAAGGATCACCGGGTCCAATCCCTGGCTCCACACATGACCACCCAAAAATCAGACCATGTGGCTGAGAGTGGTGTCCAGATGCTCCTTGAACTCCGGCAGCCTGGGGCTGTGACCACTGCCCTGGGCAGCCTGTGCCATGCCCACCGCCCTCTGGTGAAGAACCTTTTCACTCCAAGCACACTCGTGTTATCAGTGCCACAGTCATCATTCGCAGCCAGGAGGCTGGGAAACGCCTTACCAGATGGAGCAGAGAACACATGAAAGTCAGAGATCAGTCAGAACTTGGCCATGCAGCAGCCTTGCAAAGAGCAGCACTGACTGTAAGCCTGACCGCTTCCAGAGGGCGATGAATCAAAGCGCAGCGAGAAAGGAAATAACGCGTCCCTTCACCCTTCAGGGACTTATCCCTCTGCCCATCAAAGGAGCTGCCAGAGCCTCCTGTCTCTGAAGGAGACCTGAGAACCTGAGACCTGAAGGAGACCTGAGAAGGAGACTCTGAAGGATGCCTGAGAACGCCAACTGCTGAGAGACAAACTCAGGCGCTGTGGGCAATAGCCGCGAACAGCAGCACGCCTCCTCCCCGCCCGCTCCCAGGTGCGTTCCGCTCTGTCTCTCCGCTCATACAGGCCGGCGGCGGTGCCCGCGGTTCCGTCCCGGCGGCGGAGCGCTCCCTCCCGCGGGGGCCGCTGCCGCCCTCTGCCGTGAGCCGCCCGCAGCCCGGGCGCAGCGCCGGGGCCGGAGGCAGCGCTGCTGCGGAGCCCCGCGCGCCTCCCGCCGCTCCGCGCCCGCTCAGCGCCTGCGGGATGGACCCGCGCGGTGCGGGCAGTGCCATGCACCGGCTCCGCTGCCGCTTGCGGAACGCCCGCACGCCGCCACCGAGCCTCTGGGGACGGCAACGCCGCTTCCCTTCAGGAGAGCGGCCGGGATGAACGCTGAGAACTTCTTTCGGAAGGACGCTCCCCTGCTCCCCTCGGCTCCCTCGCCGCCGCCCCGCTCCGGCGTGAGGGAGCGCCCCCCGCGCGCAGAGCCCCGCCGGGTCCGGGGCAGCCCCCGACCCTCACCGATCTTAATCCTGACGCTCTGGAAGACCCGCAGCCCCTCTTCCTCCACCGCCATGGTGCCGGGGCCGCTCGGCAGCGCTCGAGCTCCTCCGCTCGCGGGCAGGGCAGGGCCGGGCCGGGCCGGGCCGGGGCAGCGCTGCTGCGAGGATCGCGCGCAGCGGGGCCGCAGGCAGCAGCCGCCAGCAGCAGCCCGCAGCCGAGCGGAGCGCAGCGCTCCGCAGCGTCCGCCCCCCGCTCCACCGCCGCAGCCCCATTGGTCAGAGGGCACC
>WBMW01003969.1:1045705-1063363 GCA_013396635.1 Penelope pileata
GCTGGGGCCCAGGAAAACACCAGCTCGCTGCCACGGCTGTAGCACAAAGTTCAGCAGAGGTCTGCAGGTCCTGTTATTTAGAAAATAATAATCGGCTGTGCTCAGTGCCCACGGCAGAGCCCAGCCGGGAGGGCCCTGCATGGGGGGTCCCCTCACGGTACCACCCAGCAACGCACAGAGCCCCGAGAGCCCTCACACCTCACCCAGCACGGCACAGAGCACGGCACGGGGCTCAGGGAGAAACAGCGAGCACACAAACCAGCCTGCCACCAAATGCATCCCCATCCCAGCTGTGAACGGCAGAAGCACAAGATTCTGGCGCGATTCTATAAGGACGGCTTCCACCTGCCAGCATGCCCTCCACAGCTCCCTCCTCCAAGCTGCAGTGGGCCCAGTGTCTCCCAGTCTTACCGCCTACCACGTACAGCCCCTTCCCCACAGCGCTCACAGCTCACTGAGTACCTGAGCCCTTCTGCCTGCTCTTGTATCCCCC
The DNA here is from genome assembly GCA_013396635.1 of Penelope pileata. Classification (NCBI taxonomy): domain Eukaryota; kingdom Metazoa; phylum Chordata; class Aves; order Galliformes; family Cracidae; genus Penelope; species Penelope pileata. The sequence continues at coordinate 1,046,199 of WBMW01003969.1, forward strand.
ATGATACCCTCAGCTCGCCCCCTCCTGACAGCCTCTGCCGTTTTCCCACCACAGCCTCAGTTTCACCTCTCACAATCCTTCTAACTCCCCTGTTGTTGTCTCACCTTCCAGCTGGACAAGAGGCAACACCTCAACAGAAGCTGCAAGAATGCTGATCACAGCTCACATTTTAAGGACACTGACTCAGACTGGCCAGCCCGTTTTTGCTTCTCACGTGCTGGATGTCCCTAACAGTTTTTGAGGATGCATGTTGTACAGGTCTGTTTGAAGACGGTGTCCATGCTCACAGATAAAAACAGGTATACAATGGTTGTTGATTTTGCTCCTTCACCACACATGCACACACCTTGAACGTGTTTGCACAAAATAAGTACGGGCCCACTGAGTCACCTCACTGAAGGAAAATGGCAAACAACTGTTGTGCATGATGCTGTACACAGGCAGAAATAAGGACTTTTGGCTATAAGCAAGTGGATGCGCTTTCCCTATTGTCAGGATCCATATAAGCTGACCCCAATCAAGTTCAGAAATTGAACTTACAGATCAAAAAAAAAAAAGTTATCCTTGTACATGTGTGATTCAGTCAGGAAAGGAACTTCTAAATGCTGGTACTGGGAACTGATAAGTCATCTCCAACAAGGTGAGGGAGAAATCTGTTTCCTTGCTGTAAAAACTGTAGACATCTCAGAATATTTTACTTCTCTTTGATTTCTGTGTTTGCCTCTGGGACATGAAGACTTCAATTGACCTCATTTCCCAGTCAAAGCTTTTCTCATCTGCTGAAAGTTGACCCCAAAATAGTCATTAAAAAAAAATCAATTCTCTTCCCAGCACTGACTGCTGTAAGAGTTCCTCTCAGCAGATACTCAACAGACTCTCCTTCTCAATTTGCAGTTGTGCTCTTCTCTAACAGTCGCGGCACTCCTATCTATGCACCCCAATTTTCAGTCAGAACCTACCACTCTTAAATTTTGACCCAGGAAAAACTCACCCTGTTGCCTAAGGTGATGGCTGCCCCCCTCATGTTCCGACCTTAGGTGTTGCCTGTGACTCTCTTGATGGTGTGTGGTGTACCTCATTGATTAAAAAAAAAAAAACTGTCATGACTCTCATTTATTATGAAAAACAAGAGGTCCTTCAGCCATGGCGCTTTGAAATGCCTTGCTCATGACCATATGCAACCTGAAAAGAAAGCATCCCAATCCCAAAGTGTGTCTGGGTCACAGTGGCAGTCTGGGCAGCTTTTGGACTGTGTGCTTACCTGAGGCTACACTCCCAGGCTCCCTGTAGGGACAGTACAAAGGCTGGCTTTCAGAGGGAGGCTATGATACAGTAAACTAGACAGCCTTTTCTTTAAAACAGTCCAGCACCACTGCCTTGGCACCTTGCCATAAAAGAAACTATCAAGATGTATGCAAAATCAATTACCAACAGTCAGACCAGACCAACATTAAAAAAAAACCACTGCCCAAGAACATCACTCTAGTAGTTAAAAAAAAAAAAAAATACAGAAAGTTAAAAAAAACAGGCTGACACCTTCTTACGCTCTTTACCATGGAATAATCCAGCTTCCTCACATGAGAATCTACAAATTGTCACTTGTGGTTCACTGTGCTGTCCACCTACTCTTATGGTTTCCTACCAGCCTTTTTCTGCTGAAGCTCTTTGAGAGTGCTTCTGTGTATCAATGTGTTAGTTTATTTTCTGTTGTCTCTGTTTTCTGACAGAAAGCTAAAAGCTTTTTGCCTCCTCAGTAACAAATCTCCAAAGCTACATGCAGCATAGTCCAACAATGTAAATGAAAACAATGCTTCAGAACTGCATGAATATGTAAAGATGTTAAATGCATTATAAGAAGCAGCCAGAGAATGTGCATTGCTTTTTCAATATCTCCATTGTTGAAATGAAACCTCGACACCAGCATATCACGTATATCTGCGTATTACAGATAACACGTGCATGCAACATGAGGTTCGCAGCTGCTGGCAGTCTAATCAAAAAATCCAGGCAAAGTGAAACGCTGCTTTTTAAGATGTGGATGAGTCTGTTAATGACAATATCTCTTCCAACTTCTGTTCATCCAGGCCATGTGGGTTTATATTATCATCTCTTCAGAGGATTCTTGGGTCTAAATTAGACTACAAAGAAGGTCATTTTCTGTGACTCATTTGTGCCAGGCAAGGAAATCATTTCCTCTCTTGATCTCCATGATAGCTTTCTCTTGGGAGGAAACAGAATCTAAGAAGCTTTCTAATCTCCTTTTGCATTATGCAAGAAACTAACAAAATATGAGCCTGCTGTCCTCTGGGTACCACAAAGTTGCTACCTATATCTATGTGGTATTACTGCTTCTTAACATTTTTGTAGGTTCTTCTAGTCATGAGCATGGGGAAGGAAAAGGCCAGATCTGCCTGTAACACATGCAAACTAATTAGCAAACTTTCATTCAACCAAGACAAAAAAAAAAAAAAAAAAAAGGAATGGAGCATTAAAACAAACGCGCAAACAAATCCACACCAGGGACATTTTCTTTTAAGGGAAAAGAGAAAGTGCTCAGGAAATAGAGAGAAAATAAATTGCACAATTAATGGAGAGGCTAATGAAGGCATCATGAATCCACTCTCAATTATGCCCCTGAGTTGCTAAACAATCTTAGGGAAATGTATGTGCAATTCATTTTCCCCTAAATTAAGTGGCAATGGTGGCAACTCCCTTGCTTTTGTGTTTTATGCTGTACATCTGTTAAGCTATAAAAATCATTTCAAAAATCTGAAAAATCACTACAAATAATTTTAATCTGAAAGAAAAAAGCATCTCAAAGACTAAAGTGTTGCCAACACAGCAAGCATCTTTTATCTGTAGAAACCATGGCCATTCTGAGCAGCACAGACCGCAGGGCTCCATTCTGTCAGACACCTAACAATGGACAGCCAGGCTGCTGTGCAGGGACCACGTCGTACAAAGAGCTGTACCAGGAGACCTTTGCCTAGCTCAGTGTCCCATTCTTCACGTGTACATTAGCAGATAGTTTACAGCGCGGTGTCGGAACTGGACAAGTAACATCTTTCAGCATACTTACCTGGCTTGCAGTAACCTACAGATTAGCCATGTCTTCATCTAAAGGTTGTTGCTGCATATTTACCTTAGCAGCTCTTGAGAGAGCTTTTCTAGCGAGTGTGTGTGATCACTTTTTGAATCCATTCATAGTTTTTGTCTTCCCAATACAAGCTTCAGAATTTAACTATGAATTGCATGAAAAGATTCTTCTTCTGTGTGTTTAAGTGTTGGCCAACAACGAAGTCGTTTATATTTGCCTGTGGCAGTCATGAACCTGTAGGCCATTTTTGTACTTCCTTTTCATTCCCAACACTTCTCTGACCTGAAAGCCTAGTTATTTTTCTTGTACAGAAGCCTCTGATCATCTCCCATTTCCTTCGCTATAGTTATCGTTCTTTAATGTGCAGAGAACAAGAAATATAAGCAGTATTCAGAAATGAGGACGCCACCAAGGGATGTAATGATAGGATGATTTTTCTTTTCTTTGGTCTTTTTCCCTTTTGTAGTAGTTCCTAACTCTACTGACCAGGTCAATGACACTGAACATCACGCTGATTTTTTTCCAGAGAACATGCTTTTGTTGCCGTATATCAAACAATATATCAGAACCATCTGGTAATAATGCACAACAGTTGATTTTTTACACTTTTGGTCAAGATCGCAATAATAAGATACTAATAAGATAGTGGTCTTTAAAGATATGTAAATATGTGGAATACATGGGAATCTACAGTTTGGCCTACAGCTGCCTGGCTTCAGAAGAAAAGTTTAAAAAAAAAATCTGCTCCAGTCGTCCTAGAACCAACTGGTCAGGAAAGTGCTGCAGTCCTTCCCCCAAACCTCATGCATAGCAAAGTATGGCAGAAATATAACGAACCCACAGAAGTAGGAAATGAAGAATCAGCCTGGAATTACCTGCATCTCCGCAGATTGAGAGTTTGCATCTGACGTAACTACAGAGGAATGAAGAGAGACTAAAGAAATAGCCTGCGTGATCAGTCTGGCAAAGAGAAATGCTTTGGCCATTACACTAAATGAAAGAAGGAAAGGAAGAGAATGATGGCAAGGTTTTAATTAGCAAAATGTAGCCAGGGGAGTGAGCAAGTGACAACGAGAAAACAGGGATTTCACAAAATTACGGAAGTGACAAAGCTCAATTGAGGGAGAAACATGGGAAAGATGTTCCCATGCAGCACCACTGAGACGGCTGTTATTGAGCTCTGTGTGTGCCATATATATACATATATGGTGCACACACTCGGGATAAAAATAGATCTGTGCATTAGAAGCAGGAAAACGGGGGTTTGCACTGCAGTTACTACACTTAAAGAAGGCAAAGATCTCCACTGTGGTCCCTGGGTGCTGGAAGAAAAGCATGTCTACCTCTTGTTCCTACCATTTGTCTTTGCAAAAAATCTCACGTTTTTGCTGGTTGTTGCTGGAACAGTGGGCCAGGAAGAGGCCAGAAGAAGGAAAGAAAATGGCTTTAATTACAGGAAAAAGAGGCCAGTGAGCACTGATTGTTACAATAGCTGAGACAATACAACTCATTTTCATGTTGTATGTTTTTAAATCATTTTTTTGAAGAACAATTCGCTCCTTCAATTCTTATTCATCACTTCTAAAAATCTGTCAGCTTGATGTCCTTCTAAAAAATGTAGCCATGTTAAAATCCAAGTCATTGCAGCCAGCTAGCACAGAACATTCAGTATCCTGATTAAGTTTATCGACATGACATACCTTCAAGTTAAACTCATGGAAGCATTGTGTTCTGGCTCATACCTGCTTTATTTGAGCCGATAAACATTGCATTGCCATTAAAGAACAAATCCCTTTCTTCAATAAAATATTATAATGTAATAAAATTGCATCAGTATCTTACAGGGAAAGAAAAAAAATCACAATGATTACGTACAAGAATGAAATGTGATGAATTTTACTGCAGTGCAGTAGGTATACATCCGTTCTCATCTCTCCCACATTCACTTTTTGTGGAACTGCTGTAATTAAGTGAAAGCAGCAAGTAATCTTGAGAAACTGAGCAGCAATGGGACTTCCTGCCTTTTTCTAAAGTACCGGGTACTGTGTTTACAATAAATATGTGGTTATGCAAACAGGCATATAAATGTTCCTATTTCATAAGTCATTGCATACTGGTAGCCATAATCATCACTTTCATCTCCGGTTTTGTGTCATCAACTCATTTGCAATCTTCCCTGTTCTTGATGAGAATTAATTGGACAAGACAAGACTCTGTCCTTATTCTCCAACTCTAAGGAAAAGGTTCAAATTCCCTCAATTTAGCAGGACCAGTATCTTTTCCAAGGGGACTGCAAAGAGAACTCTCACCCCAGCTTCTCCCTCTTTTCAGCTTCAGGGAGTGGTACAGTGCCCAGAGGGAAGCCACTGGGATTACACTACCAGCACCTACCTGAAAACACCCACACAGCAAAGACTTCTCTGCCTCCCAGATATGTCCCAGTTTTGTGGTATGAGAAAGATACCTGACAGATGCTACAAAGTTTACACTGACGTGGAGAAGCTCTGCATGATTTATGCACAACCAGCACCGTGAGTAACACAGCTATGTTACTGACATAAGGCTCTAAGCTTTTAATAGACTTTTCCATGTAGTCACACGTTTACTGTGGGTCAGATCCTGTTGTCTTCCAGTTGGTCAAAAATCCCATTTCCCATTAAAGTCGATGCTGGAGGGTCAGCATGTGAACGCCAGGCTCGCTCTCCTTGGTGAATAGCTTCCATTCAGCTCCTTGGGATTAGTCATGGGCATGAGTAACATCCAAGAAGGGCAAAAGGAGCAAAATCTGGTTCTCATTAGGGACTGCTAAACGGAAACATACCTCACGCTGTCAGTAGGACCACTCGAGCAGGGAACTCTGTTGGCGAGGTGCTACCTAAGAAAGACAACGCAGCACCATTTGGCATCATGCTTTAAGCCTGTGATTCTTTCAAGCAGTGGCTAATTATCCAGGCATGACTGCATGGAGGAGCTCTCTCCCATCACAGTGCATGAGCAAAGATAATCTTATACCATGAAACACAATTAGCCAGATGGTTATTTGGAGGTTTTTTGGAATAGAAGCAATTCCTCTGATCTGGGAGATAAAAAAAATCAAAGCTGAATTAAAAAAAAAAAATCATACCACACTCAATTCCCAAGCATTTAATTACATATTATCATGGGTAACTACTAATCCACTCCAATTATGCAATCTTATTTTATTGATGTTGGAAACACATTTACAGCCACTATATAATGTGTATATTTAAGTCAATATGAGTAAACAGTCTGGAAAACACATCATTTGTACCCAGATTCAGTTACTAGCACGATTATCATCTGCCACCTGCTGGAAATAGCTGTGATATTTCAACTTAGCTGCACAGATGCAAGCTCTGGTCACTCATCAAGCAAGCACAGATGCCAGAGAGCAAAATATCCTCCTTACACACAAGAGCGTCTTCCTCTTGCACCCAGTGGGAAAGTTTAATTTGCACGTGAGGGGCTTTCACTGCATTCACACAGAAGCCCTAAGGTGACACTGTTTACACAGACAGGAACTGAATCTGCAGAGAATCACATTATTTGCCTGTCTCTGACCAGAAAGCAAGATATATAAACTGAAATTAAAACATCCAGCTACTGCCATCTCAAACTGGCATAGTGCTCTCATAGGCGATCCTAGGGGATTTCTTCCCCCACCCAAGCTAATCTAGCCCTGGCTTTGAGCGTCCTTTGAAGAGACAAGGCATTCTGGCTTGAAGAGACAAGCATTATGGCTGGCCCACAAAACCCTCGAGGGAAACAAAACCTGCCTGTCCAAGACATCTGCTCTCACTCAAAAATAAAAATAAAAGAGGGGTTTGGATCTGGATGCGGTATTTCTCAGAACGCCAGAGCCTTGCAACTTGCTGCCTCTGTGCCAGTAGACCAGAGCACAGAATCCAAGTAAGCCAGAGGGTAAACCTAAAAGCAGCATTGTGGGACCTGCCTTCCTCTCTGCCCTGAGTGGATGAGGCTGGCAGGACGCGCAGGTGAGACCAGCAGTTCTGGTCGTGCACTGAGTGATTGTGTCTGATGGTGGGACTGTGGGCATCAGTGTGACTTTGCAGCTGGCAGGTCTCCCCAGGCCACCAGGGAGAGGGAAGTGGGTAGAGCTGCGTCAGAATTACAGACTTCTTTTTCCCCCCCAAAAAAGCACACACCACTGGGCAGAGCAGCACACGTTTCTACAGCAGGCTGCTCCACAGCAGCGATGCTCACACAGCGAGCAGTAACCACAGCCCATTACTGCAGCACACCCCTGCTACTGCACACCCAGCTGCGGATGCACAAAGCAGTGTTTCTGTTGGCATTGTTTTTAGCCAGAATCACAGAATGGTTTGGGTTGGAAGGGACCTCAAAGCCCATCCTGCTGTGGGTAGTGCCACCCACTGGGTCAGGCTGCCCAGGGCCCATCCAACCTGGCCTTGAGCACCTCCAGGGATGGGGCACCCACAGCTCTCTGGGCAGCTGTGCTGGGGCCTCATCACCCTCTGAGTAAAGAACTTCCTCCCAACATCTAACCTAAATCTCCCCTCTTGTAATTTAAAGCTGTTCCCCCTGTCCTATCACAATCAGTTGTAAGCATCATGCTATTTGGCATTTTTTGCTGTATATCTTGGATCTTACCAAATATTGTCCAAAAGATTTAAAATCATGCACGTATACAACACTATATATATGTATACAGAACTCTGTTTAATTACAGCAATGTTTTTCCATTCCTCTTCCTCTCTTCCCACCCTCCTTCCCTCCTCTCAATTTCTCAGACAATGAGTGGGAAACAAACTTTTCTTTCCCCCCAGTCAAAAATTAATTCCTGCTCAAAGCTTCCATGAAGGGTCAAGCATAAAGGAAGCACCTGGCAGATCTGCTTTTGTACTGCAGTGGGTGCCCTGGCCCTGCTGATCCCTGTGATTCAGCGTGACAGCACTCAGCCCTGAGATGGTGGTGCCCAGGTACGCTGCACACAGGGACAGAGTAGGTCCCTCTCACCCAGCAGCTTTTTCCAGTTGCTTTTTTTATCCCCCTGACTACAGATGGACTCCTCAGTCGGGTGGTTTGCTTTTGAGTTATATGATAAGTGTGTCGATTTGCAGGGTCAAAGTCACAGCTTTGGACCCTATCATGTAACATACTGAGCTGGCAGAAGAGCATTTTGGCTTCTCTCAGCATCTCCAAATGCCCATCCAGGGAAAGGCAGTGAATGAAAGGAGACTGAGCCTGACCCTCAAGCACGCCCACAAGTGACTGCAGTCACGCGGCTCAGTCTGTGCATGTGTTCAGAATTGGTCACATTAAGACACTTCATAAAATAAAGCGAGGAATTGTCATGACTTTAAAATAACCAGGAAAGCTACTAACAAAAAATCTTATTTTCCTCTTCACACATACAGCAAACATTAAAACTTTAGAAAATGTATACTCAGCCTCTTGTATTTTCCTACTATATATATAAAAAGTCAAAAGCAAAAGCAAACAACAGGAAACAGGATTTTGGTCATTGCAAACAACCATATCTCCAAAGACACAGCTTGTACCGGGGGTGCAGTGGGAGAAGAAGACTCTTTAACTTTTTCCATCTCTGGCCATAACCACAAGCAGTGGCTGCAGCTGGCAGCGCCTGAGCCAGCCCAGCCCTTCTGCAAAGACGGTGGGAGAGGAAGGGGCAGCAACTCGCTCCCCTCGCAGCAGAATCCAAGGGGGAGCTAACTCAAGCTTCACATTCCTGGCATCAAGGCCACCCTGCAGAGCTTGCAGCCCTATGTGTTATACAAACAGGCTTGCTCAGAAATCAGACCAAAATAAAAAGAGATTGAAAGAGAAACCCCGAAACCAACGAGAGCCATAGGCTGCTGAGGTCTCAGGAAGGGAGCTCAGCCCACTCTGAGCTTACCATGTTAAAGAGGCAGAGTGCTATTGACCACCTTGCTTCTGTGCTGCAGAATACACAATTCTTTCTGCCTTGTGTGAAAGCTGCATGTATACACGTCTTGGTATATACTGGAAAATGCAATTTTTGCAAAAGTCTTACGTTCAGTATCTATTTATCTGCTTATTTTTTGTCTGTTCTTCAGCAAGTACCTTTTTCTATCAAGAAATCATCTACAAGTCCTTCTGCACATAGCATAGACATTCCCACGGATGTTACTTCATACAATTGTATCATCTACAGAACAAATGTTTCCTAAACATCTGCTTCATCTTGCAGAGACAGTAGGCCCAGTGCTCTGGTTTGTTAATGACACCTGCTGTCACAAACTGCAATTCAGAAGCAGAAGAGAAACTGTTCCAAGTGATTTCATGTTCTCGGCAGGCCACGTTGCCATTAACATACGGGGCTATGTTTTCCTTATTTCGTTAAGGGATTCATCAAAATCAATTAAAAGAATCCTTCGGATTCTTTTGAATTTGGTGCCCTTTGGATCTCTCCATTACACATGCAGCATTTAAAAGACAGGCTGAGACCCTGCCAAGCAAATGAGGGCTGAAGCATTTCTACTGGTCCAAGAGCAAAATACAACGTTGTATTACTGTGCGTGGTTAGATTTCATATATATTTGAAGAGATGAATTTCAATTCTCTACACCCTAGTATTTTTACTGATACTCTCCACATCTTGCTGTTGCATTAGCAAGAAAATCAGAAAAGCCCCAGCAGCTGGAAGAAAACACTCTTCAATTCCTCCCATCGTTTGTCTGAAAACAATCGTTTGTTTTACAGATCAAAATTAGTATGCATCAAGGTGTTAATTTTAAGTCTGCTCCTGTTGTTGAAGCACCATTTCACACCACCTTTAAGAAAAACACAGAAGCTGATCAAGATACAGATTCGCAGGAGCACCAGGCCCGACTCTGCAGTGCTAGCTGCCCCGGACAGCAAGGTGAGAGAGGTGGTGCCATTCCCCTGCACCCACCCAAAACACTTTGTGTAAAGATGACCGACACGAAGAACCCTGTGCTCAGACATTCTGTCCCTGCTTCCCTGCTCTGTCCTGGCACAGACCAGCTCTGGTGAGTGAAGTTTGGTGCTCTCAGCCAAACTTCAAGCAAACTGTGTCAGCTCAGGCCCAGCTCTGGGGAGGCCGAGCTGAGCTGAAGGAGCAGAAGCAGCTTTTCCATTTTTGCGTGGGCCTGAGGAAACATATTTGCCCTCTCGGCTCCCTGCTGAACATAAGCAATGAAGCCTGAATTTCAAGGCAGCCCTGCGTGAGGGCCAGTGGTCAGCTTTGTAAATAACTGCCTTTTGCAGGCCTGTTTGAGCTTTCTGTAACTCCATCGCAATCAGACAGCACGTGGATAAAGAAAGGCAAAGAGGCTATTAAAAACCAGAAATGCTTTGCTATAAACACGTTTGCTGCGGCTTTTGCAAAGTGCAGGCTTATCGATGAAGAAAAGAATGTTTTCAACAAGTTACTGCAGCGCAGAAGAGGACACCTCGCACTGTGGGATTGCTCAGTGCATTAACTGAGGCATGCCTTTCAATTAAGAGCTCAGGAAATACAGCCTATTATAGAGTCCTCTGCATATTTACCGAGCTGTATGAAGCATTATTAATAGCTTACACCCTGTCCTTCCCTAACTGGCAGGAGGCAGGTCTGGCTAGTGAAGTATAATTGGTGATCTATTTTATATACGAGTAAAATACTCCTTGGAATGCTTTGCTGTAAGGTTCAGTTCTTGTTTGCCCGTCGTTAAATGTATTGTTTGAAATGCTACCACCAGCTATTCATTCTTTTTCTTAGCAGAATACCATGACAACCACCACGTGACCGGCTACAAACATACCACAAGTCTCCAGGGCTTTGCTTTAGGAAGGCTTGGGCTGATATTACTCATGTTTTTTTTTTCTTTTTGTTTTTTTTTTTCCCCAAAGCCCAGACTCGGAGATGCTTTATTTTGTGCAAGATGCATCGAGCCTACCAGCCAGTTTTACCTTGCAGCAGTAAATATCTTCAGCTAAAATGGGACAAAGCAAAGTACGAAGAGCACAAGAAAAGGGTAGGTACGACTGTTTGATAAAGAGCAGAGGCCTTCATGAAAGAATAAGCTTACCCAGAAAAGCTCCAGCTCATCTCTATTCATTCTGAGTACCGTTATGGAAGCTAGCAGTCAGCAGTAAGTTACAAGAGACGTGTTTAGAGAAAATCCTACAAGTATAGGTACACCTTTTGTGTCCATTAGAATTATCAGAATGATGTTTACCACAAGTGAAAAAGATTGTCACTCATCTGCTCCATAACACAGAACCGCTTCCTTCTGAAAATCCCTAAGTAGCGAATACCATCAGTGATGATTCAACTGCATCGCTACCTTAGGAAGATTGTATCACAAGATAATTAGCTTTAATATGAAGAAATTGTTCTTCATTATTTCCAGACTGGGTCTGTTTCATTAAATGTACAAAAATATCTTCCTTCCTTCCTTCCTTGCATTGTTCCCATAATTTGACTTGCAGGTGGAAAAAAGTTAAAGATGAGGTAGAGAACTGAATTTGAGATATTTTCCTAAGCAAACTGACAATATTGAAATACATAATTACATTTCCTTCTGCGTGAATTAACCTTGAGAGGCTTGCTAGGACACCAGTGCAGCCACTCGAACCGTGGCTTTCTTAAACTGGGGCACTGGTTGGAGTGCAGCTGAAGTGCTCCCTGCAGCCGTTGTGCTTACAGAACTCCCCTTTGTTTGGTGTAGTGCACTGCATGCACGGGCAGGGGCATTCAGAGGCCAAGAAGAGAGGTTAGATATCCCAATGCCATCTAGTGAAGAAATGTATTTATAGAGAACAAAACATTTCCCACTACTCAACTGGTCTTGGAGTAAACATGAGTGATAATTTCTGGAATTTTTTTTTTCCAAGAAAAGCAAGTAACTCTAACGTTGGGCAGAGGGTGGCCTAGAAAGTGTAAGATTGTGCTCCTTGTTGTGGGGTTCTCACCTGGATCAGGCAGTGACCAGTGGGGCTGGCCAAGGAACAGGCTCTCCAGGTGCCCCACTGCCGTGCAGGGGACTCCTCAGCTTCCACCCTGGCTGCCCTGAAATTCCACCGTGCCAATGGATTTTCTCCATGATGCAAAAGCACAAAAACCACCAGCACGCGTTTTTCACGTGCACAAGAGCAAATAATTTCAGTCTGAATAATTCTGTTATTTACTTAATAGAAGAAAAAATCAGGTGAAAAAACAGAGTTACGTTTCCTCTATGCGACAATCTGCATAAAATTAAATATAAAACAGCTCACAAAAACCGTGGCTCTGGAAAGTGCCTCAACAGAGATTAGGGTGGGCTTAAAATATATCAGGTTTTACTTTTTACAGTTGTGCATATAATGACAGGAGAGAAATTAATAATATCTCTTTCCAGAAGATGAAATTATATCGATACGAATTCCGTAGAACTCTTGTTTCTAAAACTACCTTGGTTGGAACAAATTGCATATCTATACATTCAAGTCACATCTTGCATAATTATCACATTCTGTTCTTCACACCGCTGGCTTCCATTGACTGATACACCAGCAACCCTCTTTTACAAGTTGCATGCCTTAAAATTATTTTTACTTTAAAATAATTCCATAGAGTAGTAACTCGGGGTTCTTGAAGGAGCAGAGGAGATAGCAGCCACAGAAGCCAGAACTACCACAACTCTCAGAGATTTGCCAGGTTCAGTTCCGCCACCCAGCAGAAAGCAGCTACTTGGTTCTGTGCAGATCCACCTTCTTGGAGACAACTGCCACAAACAAGAAGCTGAATGTTTTCACGAGAAGTTGCGAAATTTTTGGACAAAGTTGGGAACTGCTGCGCACTGTCCCAATCAATTTTGTAAATTATTTGCCTTATCATGTGCATCTCATGACAAAAATCAGGGCATCGTTGCAGTCCCTGCAGAAGCCCAGCCAGAGAGAGGTCTCTCCTGCAACTCCTCTCTCTCTAGTCCCCATTGCCACCATTTCTTCCATATGGTTTCTTCAGCCCAAGACAATTCAAAGATTATTCCTCTTCCCCAGGTACTGCATGGCTGCTCAAGTCAGGCTGGAGATAAATATTATTGTGCCACTGAACTACCAACTCCATTAAAGTAATTAGATCCAGAATTTGCTTTTAATGGTATTTTAGAAATGCTAATAAGAGAAGTCCTGGGAATACTTTCAATATAAGTTATTTCTACTACTGTTTGCTTCTTTCTGGCAGCATCCTGACCTTGTATCCCTTTGGAAGACCCAGCACAGCTCAGGAAACCAGGGGCTTTCTTACCTGGGGCTTTTTTTTTTTCCTGCTGGATGCCTCCCTGGTGAGGCCACATCTGGAGTATTGTGTCCAGTGTTGGGCTCCTCAGCTGAAGACAGACAGGGAACTACAGGAGGGAGTCCAGCGGAGGGCCACAGAGATGATGAGAGGCCTGGAGCATCTCCCTTATGAGGAAAGGCTGAGAGACCTGGGGCTGTTCAGCCTGGAGAAGAGACAACTGAGAGGGGATCTGATCAATGCTTATAAATATCTAAAGGGCAGATGTCAAGTGGATGGGGCCAGGCTCTTTTTGGTGGTGCCCAGCAACAGAACAAGGGACAATGGGCACAAACTGGAACACAGGAAGTTCCATACAGACACGAGGAAAAACTTATTTACTGTGAGGGTGACAGAGCACTGGAACAGGCTGCCCAGAGAGGCTGTGGAGTCTCCTTCTCTGGAGATATCCAAAACCCACCTGGACACTTTCCTGTGTGACCTACCATAGGGAACCTGCTTTAGCAGGGGGGGTTGGACTTGATGATCTCCAGAGGTCCCTTCCAACCCTTCCAACGATTCTGTGAAATGAAAACTGCCTGCCTTCTCTTAGAGTCTCCTTTATCCTAACATCACCACCATCACCACCACCATAACCTGACTGCACATACTTTTACATTTCTCCAACACAAAGAATGCTCTGCACCTCCACCAGACTTTGGAACCGCTGCCTTTAACATTTTAATTTCCCACTACTCTTCCTCTGGGCAAGTCTGGCTTTGCTGATACAATGAATCATATGTTTAGTAGGGTGACTGCTGGCTAGCAAAACAGAACATGACAATTGAAAGATTTCCTGTAATGATATGCAAGGGTATTTCCAACAAAAATGGATAAACATTCCTTTTCTGTTGTAGATCCAGGCAGCAAAACCCTTAGTGGACACAAGTGCCCCCGCAGCATACAGCCACCTTCACCTGAAGTTAGGGAAGCTGAAGGTAACGTACTGGATGTTTCACTTAGCACCAGCAGGCTGACCTTTGTGTCTCCTCTCAGGGGAAACACAGAGACTTTCAGAACGGTCAAAAGACTATCAAGATGGTCAAAAATTTCATTGTTTTCTCCTTGCAGTGACTGTCGTGACAAGATGAACGGGATCCATCGGGATCCACTCCCAGCTATATTAAATACATTACTTTTTCTTTTTGATTACTGATTTAATCAAACTGCATCAGATTGACAAGTACTAAAGCATTCAAGTATTTTTTTAAAAGGCACTTCTGCACAATCACAAAAAAAATCACCAGGTTTCTCATGCAACAGGAATAACACCATCATCAAGATGCACACGGAGCAATGAACCGAATAATAGGATGTTAACAGATTCAAAGCTCAAGCAGTAACAATGGGTAGCCTTGACTGGCAGTTATCCCTCAAAACCTTACTGCTCCCAAGAGGTAATATTGTATTAAAAGATAAGTGGAAAATAAATTGTTACCTAATTAACTGCTCAAAAAAGGAAACAACGACAATTATTTAAAAAAAAAAAAGAAGAAGAAGAAGAAAAAAAAAAGCACACTAAAAAGTATGAGCAGCTAAGCCCTGTCAAAGACTTAATTTATAACATATGCCCCTCAGGCAGTGGGAGCATTGCCCATGTAAGGACTTCAGAATTAATTTCCTTAAAATTGTTTATCATCACACCGTGTGACATAATAATCCCCAGGCACCCTAAAATCATTTCACTATCAAAACAATTAATTTCTTCCCTGTGCATAAAATCATAGCTATAGCAGGACATGGATTCAATTGCTGTTGTTAGTTTTTTCCTATTACTGTAAAGATAGCACTGATAAAACTCATCTGAAAATGGAAAATTGCATAAAAACATAAACCTCCTACATGTTAACAAACCAAAACAGGAACCCGCTACTCTCGGGCATGTTCCTTTGAACTACAGATCCCACTGCCTGCAAGTGAGGTCATGGTCCTGATCTCTTCCTCATCCAGTGTGCTCCAGAAAGGAAGAAAAAACCTCCTAAACCTCCCAGTAACCAGTTGTCTTCTCTACAGTCGTTCTCCCCAGGGTAATTCAGAGCCTGATGGGATTACTTAACGCACCAGTTTTAGGTTTTATACTGCAGCATGGCCAGCATCTGACCTGCTTTGGTTTCAGATCCCAGCAAACAAGGCGGATGCATCAGATGCCCTGCAGTAACTTGCAACTCTAACATTAGCCATTCAAAACCCTCAGATCAGGGCAGGACGAGCAGCATCTCCTACTGAGTTTATCCAGGACATGCAACATCTTCACACGGCTCAGAATCAAATAGGATTATAAACATATAAATAAATAAATAACAGAGTGTTAATTAGTACGCCCACAAGAAGACCTTTTCTTCAGTGCTTCTTTAGTGAGAGGCTTTTGAGAATAATATGTTGAAGTCCAGCTATGAAAACTGGCTTCCCTGTTTTCCTCCATCCACTCTTTCTCTGCTTACCTCCAACTCAGCCCTGCAGGGAACGGCATTTTTGGGAAAGAGAAAACTTGGTAAATAAGCTTCTTCACCTCTCCCCTGTCCTTCCCAAGCCCCACAGACACACCTCTAGCATGGATTTGTGTTCTTCAAAGAACAATTTGGTAACAATTTTTATAAATTAGACAATGCCCCAGGATATCCGAAGGGATTCTGCCTCCTCCTTTCAACTCCTGCAATTTTCATCCCACTTTTGACACTTAGGTATTTTACCCATTAATTGCAGGGATTATTGAGATTATTAATAGTTTCCATTTTAAAACTCAAGTGAAAAAGACTAATCAAGGAAATCCTGCTAATGATGAACACAACTAGCTTGTACTGCCTCGTACATTTCTCTCCATTTGTTTGTATCACCCCACTGTTGCTTATCTTCCTACAATAGCCTGCAACCCCTCCAGGACCAAAATGGGCTGCAACTGGGCCAAATCCAAACCTCACTGAAGTCAATGGAAAAATTACAATTTGATCCACAGCCCATGGAAGTGAACAGAAAGGCTCCCATGGATTTCAAAGGAGCCTGGATGAGTCACTTCACGTGTCTGTACACCATCCACCACAATCCTAGATTTTGACAAGAGTCTCTGAACGCTTCTATAGACACAAAGGATAATGATGATTTTAGAATATATTTTAACAAATATTTATAGAAATTCTGCTTACACTGATGAAATGCATTTGCTGTGATTATAGGGAACTATTTTAGGGTCAAATTCACAGAATTATAAAGTGTTTTCTCTCACTGGGCCACCAGTGCAATGGTGAAAGAAAGGTTCTCTCAATGGCAGCCCAAAGTTTGATCTGACCACTGTCTGTCACTCTGTCTAGAGGAGGTGACAGCAATTGCAAACACCGTTAGGTACACACAATACGTCACTACTGTTTGCTATAGACTTGTAGAAACAAGTATTTCTTTATTCCTTCTGTACACAAAGTTGAAGGAAGATCGACTTTCAGTCATCAGAAGAGACAATCGTTTGCTGCTGGAGAAGGTGTCCTACATCAGGAGAAGAAAAGGACAAATCGACAACAAAAATGTCCATCAGGCAAAAAGGTAACATCAGCAGCACTATTTCTATTTAGCGATCAAGTTACCTTCCCAGTTACGAGCAGAGCTAAAGATATCCTGCTCTGTGAGGACATGCATTTTAAAAGGCAGCCTTAGGTATAATCAGCACTTCAGTAAGCCATTTGCTTGCCCTCTCACACAAAATCCAGTGCCTTTAAATTAGTTTCTCAGTTTAACAACTAAGGGAATGTTAAAAAAAAAAAAAAAAAAAAA
>WBMW01003969.1:1063376-1141969 GCA_013396635.1 Penelope pileata
AAAAAAAAAAAAAAAAGGTGGAGAAATAGAACATTGCCCTACTTTCAGGGAAATAAATGAAACAAACCTATTATGTCTCAGCAAAGCAGCAAAGCTGTTGTTACTGCTAAGTGAGTCATTGCTGCTGACTTTGCCAGTTGTTCCTACAGACACCACTGGAAAGATGGAGATGAAATAAAACAAAGCAAAAAAAAAAATAAAAAGAATTTTAAAAAAGAAGAAGCAGGAAGCAGGCAGAAATCAAGATACAAGATATACAATTTACTCCTCAAAGGAGACAAAGCAAAATATACCTTGTAGATTTATCACTAGAAAGAACCACCTTACATATTTTTGATTCATGAGGACAGCAGGGGCAGGCTCCTGAAGTGAAGGAAAAATCCAAGTTGTACAACAGAAGATGGTTTATATAGCTTAGGTGGTGGTTGCTATCTCTGGTGATTCATTTACAAACTCCTTTATGACAGACCAACTGCTCATCAGGCCCTAAAGTATCTCCAGGCAGCAAAATGCAGCTCAGGTGCCAGTGACCTATGTAGAACTCACTGTACTTCGTGCTCAAGAATATCCTGACATTTGCACAGCTCTTTGGGAAGACAGAACTGATCTGAAATAGACATTGTCATGTCCGTATCATGCAAATCCACATCATGTCTTGTACATCACACACTTGTCACTAGTGACTAATACCCAGATCAGCACAGGTATCAGTAAGCATCAGTAAATTATACTGCTGAAGGTGCAATCCCATAAGATATGGAAGGAGAAGAGCGTCCTTCCCCTTTTCAATCCTACTCTCCCTTCCTGATTTAAGTGGCAAAGTCACATATTGTTTTCTTTGGATCAGCTCTGGTTCATATCAAATACTACCTAACTAAACTTGAGAAAGCAGCAGAAACTTTTCTGCCACTTTCTGCAAAGGCTCTGATGAATTCCAGGGCTGCTGCAAGGGATGGAGAAGACCACACAGCTGGCAGCAGTGGGGAGAGGAGCAGGGAGAGAAAGGGAAAGAGCAAGTCCTTCCTTTTCTGGTGGCAGGAAACTGCTGTGAGATCAGCTTAGCTGCCTGGGAAATTACAGTCTAAGAAATCACAGGAGGCTTCCAAGGTGTTTGCGGCAATATGCTTATCTCAGTAATCTTCGTATTTCCCAACTCAGTTCATCAGGTTTGTAAGCAAAATAAAGGTATAAACCAAAGCAACTGAAACAGATTATTAAGCACCTCGGACACCAGCCATGTTCTCACCTACATTGCAGCAGTAAAGCAATTCCAAGACTGGAGGGCTGGCATTAATCCAAGATAAAAGATTTAAACCAAAATGTTTCCTCCTGTAACATGTACCAAACCTCCATATGGGCAGGGCTCTGTTTGGAACACATGAACAAAACCTGTACTTTTAAGGAGGACAAAAGGATTGGATTGCAAGTGTTAGTTATTGCAGCTCACAGAGCAGAAAGTCCCTATGGGAGAGGTACAAAAGCTTAGGCAAATGTTCCTATCACAGCAGACTGACAGATGTTTTATATTCTGGCTTCCTAGGCATGAGAACATGAGTAACTGTTGAGAAGTTTGATTCTGTTTATATGTTTTTCCCCTCTAGTTTAAACAGAGAAAAACAAAAGCAGGAACTGCAGAGAGTGAACCAAGAGAACCGTGCCATTCTGGATAGAGTTACAATGTCCAAGCCTCAGTATCGAGTTCAGAGATGGCATGAGGATTGGCAACGGGCTGAAAAATACATGGCCAACATTGCAAGATATCCTCGTGGGCGGTGTAAATCACAGAGCCAAAAGGTAATCCTGAGCTTCTGTTCTTTCCTTCCCGTTTATTTCTGGATGGGAAGTGCACACAGAGAGCATTTTGCTGTGCTTTTGGATGAGAAAGTAACTACTGCGCAATCAGAAACCTCTCATGTATATAGACTCTTTCAAAGTGTCTGGCAGACAACAACATATTGAAATGGGTGAACAGGATTGTAGAAAATGGGGTCACATCAGGCTGGCAGCCACTCTCTAGTGGGGTTGTGCAGGGCTCCATTTTAGGGCCAGTACTCCTTAATGTTTTCATCAATGACTTGAATGCAAGTGTACTAATTTTGTGGACAACGCTAAGTTGGGAGGAGTTACTGACTCCATTGAGGGTAGAGAGGCCTTGCAGAGGGACCTTGACAAATTAGAAGGCTGGGCAATCACCAGCTGCAGGAATTTTAACAAGAGAAAGTGCTGGATTCTGCACCTGGGACAGGGCAGCCCTCACTTCAAACGCTGTGTGAAGGTTTGGGCACCACAAGATAGGAAGGACATAAAACTAGTAGAGATTGTCCAAAAGAGAGCTTTGAAGATGGTGAAGGGTCTGGAGGACAAGATGTATGAGAAGCAGCTGAGGTCCCTTCGTTTGTTCAGCCCAGAGCAGAGGAGGCTGAGGGGAGGCCTCATGGCAGCCTGCAGCTTCCTCACGAGGGGAGCAGAGGGGCAGTGCTGAGCTCTGTTCTCTGGTGACAGTGACAGGGCCTGAGGGAACGGCATGGAGCTGTGTCAGGGGAGGGTCAGTGTGGGGATTTTTACAGTAAGGATGGTGAAGCGCTGGAACAGGCTGCCCAGAGATGTGGTGGAAGCCCCATCCCTGGAGATGCTCAAGGTGAGGCTGGACGGGGCTCTGAGCACCCTGCTGTAGCTGTAGGTGTCCCTATTCATTGCAGGGGAGTTGGACCAGATGGCCTTTAAAGGTCCCTTTCAACTCAAACTATTCTATGTTTGTATGATTCTGTGAAAATATTTAGCTAATTCTTTAATTCATTAAAGCAGTGGCTTAACAGTTCACTGAGAAAAACAGCCAAACACTGCAGCAACATCTACGGTGACTAAATAGGATGTGCCCTTCATTGAGAGCTCCAAAACCTACAGCAACCATTCTGTGCAAAGTAATCCACTTCTTATTCCCATTAGTAATGGAAGTAAGTTTAAAAACAACAACAAAAACCAACAAAAAGCAGCTGTATGTGGTATTAGTAGGCTTTCCCAGAAAAAGAAAAGTGACGGTCTTTAACTTTCCATGTCCAAACTCCCTTGCTTTGAACCTGCCCCCTCACAGACGCCCAGCTCTCCTCAAAAACCAGGAGGAAGCTGTAGTGCTGCCCACCAGGCAGGGAGCCAGAGTCACCTCTGCCTTTATCCACCCTCTGCATAACGTTGGTCTGCTGGGCCTCCAGATGGTATGTGCTGATTTGGGAGATATGTCCTCTGTCCTAGGAGCATGACTCAATGTACATGGGTGTGGTTCAGCCCCCATATACCCTGCATTACCCTTTACCACTAGCCTGAGGCCACTGAATTAAATCTTTTTGAAGCCTGTTCCTTCTCAACATATGTAAAAAGATTTTCAAAGCCGTAGCTCATCTGAATGTGTTTGAGGCTTCCTGAGGACAGTAAGTGGTACTTCTTTTATCCCAGGACCATCCTTTTGCCATAGGATTTGGTCCCAATTCTAATCCCAAATGATTTGCTCAGGAGAGGCAAGGCACTTGAAGGAAAAAGCAATAAAAACTGTTTAGCATTGCAAACAAGTAACAGAACCTCTCACCAACTTTATCCTGAGACCACTCTTGAATGCAACTATGTCTCTTTTACTAAAGTTTCCCAAAACTCTCCAGTCTGAGGCAGGAAGCAAGTATAGGAAGCTTCAGCCCAGACAATTAAGATTGACAAAGAAATAAGAAACTAAAAGAGAGGTTTCTGTAATAGAAAAAATTAGGCAGCTTTAATTACTGTGGACGTGTCATTACAAACCAAAGAATTATATTAAAAATAGTAATGTTGTAAAGCCAGGTGCTCTATTGTAAGAAACACCAAAATTATAGCAATAACATTTTTTGCAGGGATTTACATGTTGGCCATATTTGGATTTTGGCACATTTTCATAAATGCATAAACAAATTATTGTAGAGAAGTAAACATATCCTGAAACCTTCCCCACATCAACTGTTGAGTCTGTGCTCCATAATTAATAGGCACTAAAACATCTGTAAGAAGCAGGCACTATGAAATCCTTTTACCAGTCTTCACTTCAGAAAAGGTTGAGCCATTTTGGAGAACACTTGAAGGCTGATGGAAATACCTGCCACAGACTTCTTCAGCTGAACAGAGGAAATCCAGTAAAGTTGGAGCTGAAAACAGGATCACTGGAAGTATTTGGCAAGATCTGCAATAAATTGTGCTACTGGGAGATCTCTCTGTGCTTTTATAGTTCACCAGTCCAGGGTCAATCTTTTATAAAAGACAAGTCATGCCTCTTCTCATCGACCAGTCTTCTCTCCCTCTGTTGCAATCTAAATGAATAAATTTAATTAATAAATAAATAAATTTAAAAGAAATCATAGAGGCTTATCAAATCACGGCATTGTCAGGTTCTTTATTTTACATACATTTATACTGATTTCTCCCTTTTCTGACAGAAAGAACCACTGGAAAAGAAAACATCCAAACAAGACAGAAAAAGAGAAAAGCAACTGAAAGAAGAAATGAAAAGTGAGATGAGGGAAAAAGAAAGAGATCGTGTCCACCGTGGAAAGAGAAAAAAACAACAAGAATAGGACAGGGTTCCAGAAATAGCATCATTCCAGCAGTCTCCTGTGAAATCAATTTAGGAAGTAGTGAAGGGCTCTTATTCAAACTCTCTCTTGGGTAACTATGACATATGGAAATTTTGCTGTCCTCAGCCTTCTGCTTTGCCCTTATTCTGGAAGTCTCTCCTTTTCTGGCATAGTGGACCAGCAGAACAGGGGCTCGTGTTCTTTTGGGGATTGCAAATCCACATACTTTGCATCAGTGTGCTTTGATTCCTGTGGTTTAAGTAAAAACACCACGGTTCCTATGTGGGTTATAACTTCTAGCAATAGAGAAGATTGGATTGCCAGAGTGGTAACTTTCCAACTGCGCAGCTACTCACAGCAAAACTTGTAAGAGGAATTCCAGCATGAGCTGGGCTGCCTGGGAGAAGCAGGTAGAAGGAGCCATACAGCTGAGGGTACTAAGGCTTTACGTGTCCTGTAAGAGTGGAGTTATCAAACACACCATGTTTTCAGTATAGCAAAAAAAGCACAGAGCACGATGGTATAAAAGCCATTTTGTTGTATAATTACCAACAACACTACTTTGCATTTACAAAAGATGACAACGAAGGAGCCTTACTGGGAAAAACAGCATCACTGAAGAACTGTAGCATAACTAATAAATTAATCTGAGTAAGATTAGGGCTTTTATTTTCTCCTTGTGATGGTTTTCGTCTCAGGATGAACGACTCCCCAGCGAAGACCCAGCTGGATGACGATAAATATTTCAGAGCGAGGGTTTTGGAATGACTTCAGAAGCTCTATGAGTCTCTTCCTACAAGAGACAGGACTCAGGGGACCAGCACCCTCCCACCACAGCTACAGAGACCACTTCCTTCTTTACGCATGATTTTATGCCATTTTTGTGTCAGTCACAGTGATTGCGTTCCCAGAGAGAAAATACTAAAAATACACAAGATTTGTTTCTAGCTTCCTTTCTAATGGGATTTAGCAGCTTGAAACAAGGAGAAACAGCACTGTGTGATGCATCAGCTCTCTGCGTGTTACAATCTACCGCTCTTAGACCATCGCTCATTCAGTGTTCAGGGCACAGAAATTCATGTTCTGAAACGCGTATTATTCATTTAATTCTTCAAAAGAAAATGCGTTTTGAAATCACAAACTGATCTGAGCATAGCCAAGCAAGGAAGCACCAGTTCTCTCAGAAGAGGTACCAAACAAAACAAAGCAGGAAGGAATAAATACCAGTTCCTGCTTTATTTGAAGTAGAAGTTAACCTGAAATTATTTTGGAGGCTGCCAACTTTTTGAAACAGACATCCCAGCAATAAGTGTTTACCTCCTGGAACCTGTGAATGTTTGCTAGGACGTTTTCTACTTTCTCATTTTTAATTCAGTTCAGTGAATAATGTCTGAAGCCCTAATGATGAGAACCTGTTTTGTGCAGCACAGAACCTCTGAAACACATGGCTGTATCTTTACCGTACTGTACTTCTGGTGGAAATAACAGCTACTATTCACAGCCAGTGAATGTGCCATATAACAGGGAACTCCAAACTTCAGAAAATTCACAGCTTCCCATGGCAGGATCACATTTTGGGAGAAAAGCTTCATCTCACTGGTTGCCGGGGCCAAGGGGGAGAGAACATCCCTGCTTGCCCAAAGCAATAGTGGGACTGGCTCCATGTGCTGTGGCAATGCATCGAGTATGCCCAGACACGGTGTAGGTGCGGTGACCCCCACATCGAGCTGGTTGGGGTTCATCTTGAGCCACCAGCCGTGATGGGAGAGTGCCAGGACGGGGCAGCTCATCCCTCATGGTGCTCACCTGTCACAGCAGTCACAGCAGGAAAGCACCAGCCAGCTGTGCCACCCAACAGCAGTTTGTTTCTACAGCAAACACACACCCTTTAAGCAAGAGCTCAAAATCCAGTAGTTTAGTGAATCAAAGCTTCCTTCAGTAGCAGAAGGAAAAGGCTAGCTTGGCTTTAACAGAAATTCCTTTTTTTAATCATGTAAATGTCCTATGCCCTTATGGCTGTGGTCAGACATTCATGAAGTACCCCGCTTCGCGTGGTTCCAGGTTGAATCATCAGGGTTTTCTATAAGGTGTCCTTGGCAAGTTCTATGGATTGAACCAAACTAAATTCTTTTCTTGTCTGAAAGCTTCAAAGTGGAGGATAACAACTAGAACACGTGACTGGATGCTACTGCCTTATAATAAAGCAGATATGCTCCTCTCTTCAAATGCCTGGCTCCAAAGTTGAAAGACGTTGCTACTGAAATGCTAGTATGATTATAAGCCAAATACTTGAAACAAAACAGAACTAAAGTTCTGCTATTAAAAAAATAAAAAATAAAGGTTGATTTACCAGAAATGTTAAGCTGAGGGTCAAATGCTGCTTCTGCTTTCACTAGTGCAAATCCAGGCTAACATCTTCTATTGCAATTAATGTGGATATAGAAACCTTACATCAAGAAACTACATCAAAAGAACTTAAAAAAAATAATAGGAGAAGGAAATAGTTTTCCGTGGGTTAGTGAGCTGAATCAGTTCATTGATGATGAATTTAAGATTAAGGCCACAGCTGATGCAAGGAAGTAAAGCCACATGCTCCTTCAGTAAAGTAGAAAATGGTTACTCACTGCCTGGCAGTATTTAACACCAAAATAGCTCTCCCAAGGGTCAACAGAAACACATGGAGCACGGCAAAAACTGTCACCACTCAATAATCCATGCTGGTTACCATGGAAAAATGACTCTAGACAGAATCAGGGCTTGTCCAAGTTAGGAATGAGTAATCTGGTATTCACCACAACCACCACCCCCCTTCTAACTGGACAAACACCAAATATGAGTATATTCATCATTATTTCTTTAAATTTATCACAATACAGAGCAGAATAGTACTTAGATATTCCTTAATTATTAGTTTCTGTCTGTCTGTTTGTTTTTTAAACAGAGTTTTTATGATTTTGGGAGAAAGCTATGCACCTGGATTTCCAGGCCCTGGATTGAAGCAGGAATAATGAATCATAGAATCATAGAATCATAGAATGGTTCAGGTTGGAAGGGACTTTAGAGATCATCTTGTTCCAACCCCCCTGCCATGGGCAAGGACACCTCCCACTAGACCAGGTTGCCCAAAGCCCCATCCAGCCTGGCCTAATGAACTGCAACCATATTGCTTGTAATTTCAAAAAATTAATCAAGCTTTCCAAAAATGTTACAACTGTATTATTGTATTAAAATTTGTGATACTGACAGCTAAATTGTTAATCCGTTCTTTAGCTTTGTAGGTACAGAACATATGGTGCTCATGTTTTCCAGTGAATGCAAACTCCACTCTTAAATATAAAACAAATTCATCTGGCCCTCGCCACTCAATTCTGCAAATTCAAGCACATGTACTTAAGTCTGTAGACAGACAGCCACGGAGTGCAAGACCCACGTTCAGGAGTCAGTGAGAGTTTGGTGCTCAAAATACCATTTGTGAATGCCATTTCCTTGCCAACGAGAGGTCCAATTATTCTTTCGCTTTTCTGAAGATGAAAAGCTACAGTCTGAACAAACATACGAACCACAATGTGGGGAGTTTGTTGGGCTACAGGAAGACACTACGTAATTTGTCATCCTGAAGCATTGTTACAGCTCTCCGAATTACAAGCCAACCTCTGCTGGGACTTTGCATATGGTATCTATAAAACCATACTGCTTTTATTCCCACTGCAGCATTTTCTTTCCCACAGGCAGAGAAGGCTGCTCTTGTATTACAAGGCTGGGCCAGGTTAATGGGGTGGCACGCAATCATGCTCATGGTTGTGTGTGCAATAGGCAGGAGTAGGGCTGTATTAGGTGCAGGTGATGCAGCACGTGGTGACAGCAGCAGACTTGAGCCTTAGCCCCACGGAGCAGGGCAGAAACAGAAAACTGGGGGGAAGAGACTGGGCCTCAGGAGTAAGAATGTCCCAGGGCCGGGAAGGAAGGAGCCTGCAGGAAGGAAGATGGAGAGATTGCAACTGCTCTGCTACTGTGTCAGAGGGACAGGCAATGACAAAACCTCGATGACTACTGTTGTTCCAGCCCTCATGCATCATTTCTACCCACAGCGGCCAAAGAAAAGTTAAATGAGGAAGGAAAGCTGGGATGGAACGTCCTGGTCACCTCCATATCCAGCGTCATCCTCCACTTCCTCACTAGCCAAATATAACCCAGATTTGTTTCACTGTGGTATTTTGTTTTGACTCAGCAGATTCTGTATTGTTCAATGAAAGCAAACTGTGCCAAATGTGTAGGAAAACAAAGAAGCTCAAGAGCCAGGGTTACTGCCACTATACGCGTATGTAGAAGTGATGTATTATTATATTACCGCCTCCTGGCAATTCACCTATCTGCAAAAAGGGGGAATATTACCAAAACAATAGGGCAGTAATCATTTTGTCATAGATATATATTTAATAATGCTGGCATTATTCTTCAACCTACAGAAGTTTGAGATTGAAATATGTTGGTAAAGGAAGAAAAACCTTCAGTAAAAGCAGAGATGGAGCCTGTGAAGTAAATCACAGCTACCTTTCTGCAGTGTTTTCTTATAACTTTTGAGCCCTTTAAGAATCTGACTAAAAAGAATCCCAAAACAGACAAGAAAGATGAGAAAGATTTTGGCTCTTTCTTATTTCTGTGATGCCCACAACCGGCATAAAATTAATCTTTGATTCTGCACCAATCAGCAAATTTTGAGTCGCGTTTGAATTCTAAAACCCAGTTTTCTTCATGAATTAAATATGGCACCTAGTAATACAATCACTGCAGCGAGGCTGGAATTTTCATTTCAATAACACATTGATTAAACTCTGCCCCTAAGAGTTTCAGTTTTCCATATGACAAAGATTGCTCTGATTATCACTTAACTGCATTATCTGTGTATTAGGGTTTAAGGACAGCGGCATGATTTGGAAGGCATTTGGAATTGTGCCTGTCATATATAATCTATACACATATGCACAAATTAAAGCCCATTGAGCTGGATTCCCCTGTGCCTTCCTGGAGCTCAGCTGGCATTGCTGCACTGAAAATTGGTCCCATTACCAGGAGACAGACGATGGCTCCTGGCCTCCACCTCCCCCTCCCCAGAGCCGTCCTCTGGCTCCGCTCATTGCATCCTTTGTGTGCTGCTAGCGCTTTGTTGTGGGGGCTGTGGCCTTTGATTTGCTCCCATAGCTTTGTCAGAAACAGAAACTGGGATTTGCTGAACAGCATGTTACTGATAATTACTCTAATTTCGTCTCCCTGTCTCTGCCAGGCTTCCCATGCAAAGCAATGCTGGCTGGCTGTACAGCATGAGCCTCATTTCACTTCTGGGCTCCTTAACATGAAGCTTAGCACAAACCAGAATACATACAAGTAGGCAACAGTGCAAAAAGTGGGGTCTTAACAGGGCATAGCTCCATTCCCCAGGACAACGGAAACTGAATTTGGGGCCAGGTGCTGGGGACATCTACACAGCAAACTGTATGCAGCTGTAGCCGGAACACACTCACATAAACACCTGTGAAAACCCACTCCAAAAGGCAAGCAAAGAGGGTATAACCCTCAGGAAATACTGGTTACCCACTAGTCAGCATCCCTGCAGCTTTGCTAGCTTACGTCTTTTGCAACGGTTTGATCTCCTTTTTGCTAAGTGTGTTCGTACAGTCTTGAAAGTAAGCTTCTTGGGTGAAATTGAGGTTCAAATTTGATCATCTTTGCTGCTGTTTTAACCTATGTTAGTTAACTTTGGTTAACTGATTTCAGTTAAAGCTCAGACTTCTCGTGGTGTTTTGCAGTACTGCTACAGCCTACATTGCACTTTTGGAAAATATTAGCAGCCATTAGCTGAAGTATTTCACTACCACAGCTACATCCTATGCTAGACAAAGCATGAACGATAGATGGACTTAACAACAAGAGAAGATGCACAAGTGGGCAGACAATAATGATCCAGACCATGTAACTGGTTCAAATTCATTGTTAGTGCAGACATAGATGGAGTCAGCTCCCTGTCCATCTGATTATGCTGGAACATCAGCCAAAGCGAGCCTTACTGTAACTGTGAAAAACTAAAACAGTATTTGCAAACTGTCAAAGACATCAGCTAAAAAAAGTACAAAACATAGATTGTATTATAATGCTAGTTGTGAAAACCTGTGAAAGTTTGGAAATCTTCAGATATGGGTTAAAAAAAAAAAAATTCATACCAAACTCTGCCGAACATCAGACAAACAAAATTCCAGCAAATGGGTGCAAGTGCATGGGGTCAGTCTGGACTTGAACCAAGACTGATTTCAGGTACATTAGGGAGCCGAGCTGAATGTTTTACACAACCCATTTCAGGCTTTGATTTTATGAGCTGAAGGCAAGAGCCTATTTCCTCTCTGCTGAGTGCAACTAGTAACAGCTGTAAAATGGTGCTGGCTGCCTGACAGGGCACACCACTTTTATCCTCTGACCTTTCTGAGGAAAGGACCAAGGCTGGCATAGGTGCACTCTTGCACATTTTTTCCATCGTGTAACATATTATCCTGATGCAACTAATTATTACACTGTAAACACAATTTTATTTTGATGTTCACTTCTCAGAAGGAACAGCTTCTGCTACTGAGTTTGTAAATACACACCCTTTTCAAAAATCCTTGTAACTGGGTCTTCTGAGGAGTTTTACTTTGCATGCTGTTATCTCCAGTGTTAGAGGCAGACATCAGACACACTTGGTCTGCATATCCTGCACAATGAGCACCCTCACTACAATATACTCGGCCTGCATGCCAAGCCATATGGAAGTTAAAGGAAAAAGGAATCTAAAAGTTTAAAATCAGGTGCCCAAATAAAAGGTACTGTTTTCAAAGCACCCTGTACTGTCAGACTGAAAGCAAAACAACATCAAGCCAGCTTCTGTTGGCTGGCTAGATGTGGTTTTGCATCTTGATTAGATAATCAAATTCACATTAAGATGTTTGCCTCCATTTTAAAAACATTGTTTATCTGACCACACTTGTACTGAGAAGACGCTCAAGCCATGGAAATTGAAGGGTCGGTAACTGCATTAGGTTAAGGCGTGCAAAGGAGTTGGCTTCATCAGCCCTTCCTGTACAGAACTCCCCTTGACTGCAGGATCAGGGCCTTGAAGGGGAAGGGGCAGTCACAGGGGGACCGGGGATCTTCACAGTTCTTTCACTTCTTTACGCTCTGGGAGCTGGGTTGCCATCTGGCATGGGCTTGCAGCAGCTGCACAAAACAAACTCGAGCAAACATATGGGGACAGGTGTGACTGACAATTAGAGGGGGAAGTACTGCACTTCAGTTTACCTAACAAAAGCTCATGGGGAGTCTGTACCTCTGAGCTTGTCATGTCCCACCTTCCAGCTCTAGTATTTATTTTTTGACCTTAGTGGTCTGGAGGAGGCTTCAGCCACATCACAACTCCCTAGCACATTTTGGGTTAAACATTTAAGATGAAACTTCTTCCCTTAAAATATGCACAGTCTGGTCAACATAAATATAGATAGGCTTCCAGCTAAAAAAAGATTTTTAATTGCCAGTAAAAAGCTTTGGATTTTTCTAGCCTACTTCAATTTACTGCAACTTTACAAGACGGCTCCCTGTCCTCCCAAAGAAGCGTTCCGTTTAACTTGAAATATAATTTGCCTCAATTATGCAACTGGAGGAATGAACTTACTTGCACAGAAGAAAGCAATAAACAGCTTACAATTCGGGAAAGTTATTTTAATGTCCTTAGAAAGGCTGGGAAGTTACTAAGTATAGTCATACTGTCTGCTGAGGTGACTGGGATTGTTGTAGAATGCCATGTGTCTCCTGAAATACACATTGAGCAAATCTCATAAACAGGAGAGGAAACAGAAGAGGAAATGACAGTTTTCTCTTTACACAACAGAAATACATTCCTTCTAGATTCCAGATGAGGCACTTACATCCCATGGAAGTGAAATGCCTGCTTCTATTAAAGCTCTGCTACTTGTGACTCACTTGTACAGCATGACCCCGTTAATTTGATTGTGGCGAATGTGTGAAGCTCTAGGAAGTGGTTTTCATACCCTCGGTTTCTGCAAGGCTAAACAATTCAGCTTAGCTGAGTCCGTGAGGACAGAAAGCCCGGAAACCAGAATGAGCTCATACAGAAGCAAAGGGCTGCTTAGATTGTAGAGAGTGGGACAAAAGGTTGGAGAAAAGTCCCCTTGTGCAGCTCTGGTTAACCTACCACAGCCACACACATGCAGTGTTACCTGCAACTTCCGTGCAGAGGAAGCCCACCCCGCACACACAAGGCAACCACTGCCCCAGGCATATCAGCCTCTGCTCACGTCTGTCAACTTGAAAGCATTCTGGACACTCGTGGCTACTGTGCTTACTCAGAACAAGCACGTACCCGTGAGCAGTCATCCTGGAGTACCCCCAACTCGAGACCTAGTGACCATCTACAAACAACATTGCAGAAGCAATAAATCTCACAGGCTCCTACCACGCTGTTGAACAGACCCACGAGCAAGTGTTAGCTGGGTCTGTGCCCTGGGGGTCGGAGCAACCTGAGGAGGTTACTCAGCTGCCTGAGGATAAGCGGTGGGTTGGGCTCTCCCTCTTAATCAGTACAAGAAAATGAGGCGTCTCTGAGCAGTAGGTCCTGCCTCCCAGATCTCTGGTCAGATTGTGATAATCCCAGTGCAAGAAAGAGCAATTTCTAACTGGTTTGATGATCCACATACAGCTCTGTGAGATCACCCATTCTCAGCCTCGGTCCTTTCCTGTCATCTCCTGCCATGCAGGAGTGAAAACAGCAGAGCAGCATGCAGAAACTGGCTCTATGGCAACTGGAGTTTTCCTCCTCCAGGGGAATTCCTTACTGGCCATTTGCAAGCACAATCCAATCCACTGCATCAACTGAAAAATGAAATCCGATGATTTTGAGAGAAAGCTGGTGATGAGAGACAGGACCTGGGGCCTCTCTGCAGGCTGCTCCTCAGCTGCACAGGCCCTGCCTCCATCCATAACCTACTGGGTCTGCAAGACCTCCAAGCAGGTTTTGATCACGGTCCAGACAGAAATGAAGATCTGCATGCAGCGTGAGATCAGTTGAATGAAGTCTGATCGAGTTAACGAACAGGCACTGGCTCTGCCAGAACCAATGGGTGGGAGAACTCCTGCTGAAAGTGAGTCACTTAGCAAAGATCACAAAGCACCCATCCAACAGGAGCACACAACAAGGCTCCCAAAGAAGTGCGTTAATCTAGAGGCTCGAACAACCAAGCCCGCAGTTAGAAAAAAGTGCCTCTTCAGACTCATGCCAAACCAATAGAAATGCCACTGCCATTCCTACTACCGGCATCCAAACAACCGATCGCATTTCATCACGAAGAAACACGTTGCTATTGCCCGAGGCAAGCGCAGAATCTACTAACGAACCAAATAGGAACAAATGCGATATTAAGTCTGAACTCGACGAACAGCATTCCAGTTCCTGCCATATTATTTTGGTGAGGCATGTTTTAAGAAGGCAGATATGCTATGGAATTTGTTCCCTTCTTGTAAAATTTATCTAACTATAGCACAGTGCAACGCAGAAGATCAGAATTACATCTCTGGCCTCTGAAGGACAGGTAAAGGGGTCTACATCGGTATACTGAGGAACACACCTCAGAGTGTCTCTGACTTCTCTTTATTATTTTGGTAGAAAGGGAAGAGCAGGTACGTATACTCATGCACATGTGTCCTTGCAAGCACTGGGAGCGAAGATACTTTGAGAAATAGCATAGGCAGAAAGGAAATGAAGCAATTTCAAGTGCATGTTAGCATAAGGCTCATGAGTCTTGCTTTGAGAGAATACATTGTATAAAACACGGCACTTACCCTTAGCCCAGCCTGTGTTACAAGCCATTTTGTTATCAATGTGAGCAGTGAAGTGTGCTGGCATTTTCTTTACCAGCTCATAGACAGAATCAGAACAACGTACACTGCTCCTGCAGTAAAGGCAGCCAGTCATCATAGCTACAATAATGTTATTCCTCTGTTTCCTAAAGGAGTGAAAAAATATCCTCAGCTTCTCAGAGTGCAGTGAATTAAATTGCTAGGGGATTACAGACCAGCAGCATTTCTAGGACTGTATTCATTACACATACCTCTGTTGTCTCCAGAAGGTCCCCAAGCAATTCTTCCACCTCCTTCCTGCCTATGCTGAGTGCTCAGTGTTTTTCTTCCTATTTGTCATTTATTTCTCTCAGCAGTATTGTTTCCTGTCTACGTTAATCACAGGGTCACCATGTAAAATTTCAAGGACAGAGGAGTTAAGGGTCCTATAAGCTGTCCATCAAACCCAGGTTATTGCTCTACAGACCTCTGTGGAAATGCTCGAAGCAACGATTGCCTCTTGTTTCCTGTCTAATGACCAAACCACTGCAGTTCTGCCCACTGACACCTAAAACATTCCCTAAAATATTTGCATTGATTGGACATAGCTTTTAAAACTAATGCATCCAAGCTGACAGACGGGTAACACTAACACTGGGGCCTCCTGACCCTGACCAGCAACCACACCAGTGGCACGGCAGCGAAGCTGTGCTGTCAGCACCGTGCCACAGCTTGGGCTTTCCGCACAGCAGCAGCCACAGACTGCAGACACTTTGGAGCAAGGCTCCATTATTTTCCTGCTCGTTTCTCTTTCAGTTTAAAGATCTCTAAAATCAGAAAAAATTGTCAGCTGTTCAACATTCCGTTGCAAAGTGCCAGGAACACTTGAAGCTTCCTACACCCGCATTTATACACAATGCTGCTCCTTCATCCTTCCCGGAGCCGAACAGGAACAGAAGAGGCAGGAGGAAAGCATTACTCAGGAGCCACTTGTCAGACGTGCAGCGAGCACACGCTCCGGCACTTTGCTCATGCCAAGCCTCATGCATGAAGATCAGCCATCTGGCCTCTGCCTCAGCCCATCCCAGCCTGCCCCCCACCCAGACCACTCCTCTGGAGCAAAGAGAGGGGTTACACCGCCATGCACGCCGGCTGTGCCTCCTGCCAGGTCTCTCCAGCACACAAGCAGAGACACTTTCCAGGGTTGCAGCCCTCCCCTGCAGTACATCTTGATCGCACAGGGTGATATTGCTGAGGAAAGACATATGACCCAAAGAGGTGTGCCCTCGCAGTGCAAGCCAGTGCCTGCAGCTTCCCACACTGCACAAGATGAAAATAATAAAGGCTGCAGAAACCTCTCTAATTTCCCATGCAACTCAGGACAAAGACTTGGGGCTGATGCAACCCCCATCTCTGGTTGGTCTGAAAAACAGAGGAGATCATTTCCAAGACTAAAATACTTGTGAAGAATTCACTAATCACTGTTAAAAAAAAAAAANGGAACAGCGCTCTGCCTGCTCGGCCATGCTGAAGAGGAGCTGTAAGTGCCAGTGCTGGGAAGCAACCCCAGCCCCTGCTGGCTGACGTGATTCTATGGCACTCCAGGTCCTGCTTGATCCCATGAACCTCGATGGAGACATGGTCTTTCTCTCAGTTTGCTTGCCACAAGAAGACAAGAATTATTTGTAAGATGACTGAATGCAGTGACAAAGGATCTTGGAAGATGGCAAACAGAAGTTACATCTTTGCAAAGACAGCTCACAGATCAGAAGAGAGACCTTGTTTTCCTAGTTCAACCTTGTTTCTGTTTGTTATCCTCCTTCAGATGAAATCAAATACGTCCAACTCTTGAAATACTCAACATGTCGATGTGAGGAACACAGGTTCCGTTTGCAAACAAATCGTCCCAACGCCCCTTAAATCGCATTTAACAGTGACCCCTAGTGTTGTTCAGCAGCGCCTTTGCTTTCTGTGGGAGAATCGTTTCACAGCTTATCGAAAACAAAAATAACAGTAATAAAAAGCTCACCTGCAAAATCTTCTGTTGGCATAGATTACGGATATCTACATGAGATCTGGATGACAGATTTGTCGATTACATTTTATTTTAACAATGTGTCACTATACAATTCTCTTTTTGTTTTTCTTTTTTTTCCAGTCAGGCCTATTGCTACAAATGTGATTAATATTTGATCTTACAACGTTAAAGACAATGGGTACAGTTCTCCAAACGCTACAATTACCTTCACAAACCCAGAGTAAACCATGTGTAACCATAACCTCATGTAAAGTACCTGGTTTGACTTGAACTTAACCAGGACCTCCATTAGCAAGCCATGAATAAACAAAGAATGAACAAATAAAAACACAGCAAAACAAACGGCTCATTAAGAGCCTGAACTCGCAACGGGTGCAGCACTGCAGCCAGTACTGACTCCAGGGAAAGTGGAGGAGGGCAACCTTCACAGGCACAAAAGTCTGGATTTGCATCGTCTTTGCCAGCTCAGATTGAGCTCACTGCGCTGAGCTTTAGTACACATTTTACTGTTCCATGCATTAAAAAGATGCAGTTCCCAATCTTCTTTTGAAAAGGATATGAGATCATCAACATGTTAAAAGCCTAGCGAGTCCCTGAAAACAGAGGGTAACAATTCTAAAAATACTTCTAAAATACTTCTAAAAATACTGTTTAAAAAAAGTGGGGGGGAAAAAAAAAAAAAAGGGAAAACCAACAAACAATGCTGAAGCTAACTTGCCAGGGAAAGAGAAGCAATTTTATCCCTAGAGCCCATCAGCTTCATCAGGAGCAGAATTTCATTACTGGTTCTTGCTTTCTCATAAGATAGTCCCAGTTGTAGCTACAACAGGACTTTTTTTTCTTTTCTTTTTTTTCAGTTACCGTTCTTCCCTCAGAAGCACTCTGTAATTTTTCTCATTGCCGATGTTGCCATCAGGTTCCCAAGTTTCCCTCTATGTTCCAGAGGCAAGCTTACTCAGTATGGATAAATAACACCTCACAGTTGTCCTTGGATCAAAACACCAAAGCTCATTCTTTTCCTTCTATAAAGATTTTTTTTAAATTGACCTATTCTACTACGTGTTTTACTTTGACACTTACAGAGCAATTTTGATCAACAGAAAAGTTAAGTATTTTTTTTAAATCACTGTCTAACACATATCTTCACATATTTATTAGACATGCTGTGGAAAATAAGCTACAAATGTCATCCTGCTTGAAAGAGAGAGGAAGAGCATGCAATAATGATTATGAGAAAGAAAAGTGTTTTAACTCTGCAGGCGACAGCTGAAAGCTCAGAACACCTCTTGATCTCCCCATGTCATTTTCCACTTAGACTGAGGATCAATTTGCAAGTTTTCAGTTTTTCCAAAGACCAGAAATTCTCTCGCGCGCAAAAAATCAATCAGGAGACAAAAATTGCACAGTAGTCAGGGATTATTTTAACACTAGAGGGCAGGAGAGCATCTTTTAACTCACAGTTCCAACAGTTAATCTTCAACTGCAGAACTCCTCTTTGGTCAGGCAACAAAATGGAAATAATATTTCTATTCTTATGCACTTCTTGCATCTAGTAAAAGCATTGTGTTTTTTATTCCTGTGTGCTAGCACAAGCAAAGCAGTGCCAGTTGGAGCTGAAAAAATTGACAGTGCAATCTCCTTTCACTACAACTCACTATTTTTAAACATAAATCAGCATCCCTCCAGCCACCTATTTCACTTGTACAGTCTGTACTGGCAGATTTGGTTAACATTTAGTTAGGCTTCCCCTCCTGAAAGGGATTTTTACATATTGTTCAGTACATCATAGCCAACTGTAAAGAGTTCTTCAGATCCACTGGGCTTCCTTCCTCACCCACATGCAGAGGACCACCAGGTTCTCCTCTCACGACTGATTTCCTCGACACCAATGGTCAGCACTGCAGCCTCTCCTGGCTCCCAAGCATCTCTGGCTGCTGCACAATGAAGGCACGATGAAGTCGCATCTCTGACAGAAAGCCAGAGTATTTACTTATTTATAAGATGCAGAGGAACTATTTGTCACATCAGAGCATTTTCAAATCTGCAAATTGGCACTAAAGCAAAGAAACAAAATCCAGTTTGGAGCTTCAGGTTAGCGCCTGCAGAAGTCAGCGCTGTCTGAACACCGGAGCCCACGGGGCCCCCGCTGAATGAGTCACAGGCTCTGCACTCAGGAGAAAAAGCACGCTCGGTTCTCACTCTTACACAGGCATCTAGGGATGCCTAATGAAGAGGGGATTCACCTTGCGGGCACAAATCTGCCAAAATGCAAATGTGGTGATGCAAAATGCCCGACGCACCTGCAAGACCAGTTGTTGTGATGTATCTCATACTTAGATGGCGCGTGAGATTTGAATCTACTGGTCGTGGGAACGTTTTTTGGTTGGTAACTTTTACTACAAAATTTCCACTAAACAGTGAAGTGCTTCCCTGGCATACATGCAGGGCTCAGGTAAGGACCACAAAGTGATTAAAGCAGCTCTATTTTCAGACAAAATAGAAAAATAAAATAAAATAAAAGCAAGAGATTCAAGGGCTGAAGTTTATCAGCTCAGTAGAAGACCTGATGGTTAGTTAAAAATACTGTTTTCATCCCCTGTAGTGGAATTCTTATCTATGTCAACAGAACAATAAAACCGTACAAGAAAAAGCAAACTGCATATACTATTATCATCCTGTCTGTAAAGCCCACAAGCTTCAAAGCAACTGCAAGAAAATGAGGTAAGAGACAACATTCAGAGGGTAATGATAATCATGACAATAAAGATGAGGGGAAAAAGTCATTCCAAAGATGCCACAAAACTGCTTCTCAAGGAAGCCAAAAGTTGAAGTATATGTACTCACATTAATTGTAGATGTTTTCTGCTTTGCACACATTGCACCTCACTCAGCCATTGATTCCTTTTCTTCATGGAACTGAAGGACACGGGCACAAAGGTATAACACCTCATTGTAAGCAGGTTGCATCTCTCTGAGGCAGTGACCTGAGAAAAGTAAAAGTTGGTTTCTGTGCATAATTGTTTCAAATGTTGCGCCTTCACAACAGAACGACCAAAACCCCTATTCCTTTAAAAAGAAATGCCAACCAATTGGGTTTCACATTAGCTAACCAGGCGGCGTGCCGTGGGTTTTCTTGTCCCTGCTGGTGTTACCTGCAGCGGCGAGCAGTCCTCCTCACAGCTCAGGGAGGCCGGCACCGAGCTGTGCAGCTGCTGCAGCTGCAGTCTCTGCAATACGTGCTAAGTTTCATAGCCAAGAGATAAAGTTTTTATATCACTCACTATTTTAGGGTCCCAGAATCTAGAAAGCAAACTTTCTAAATCAGACAAGCAGACACAGTTCTGTATGGAGCCATATTACTTTGCCTGCTGGCCAACATAACCAATTCATGTTCTTCTCAGAAGAACTTTAGGGGATACAGGATTTAAGAGAAAATCTAAAAGAAGCAGAATTAACTCCTAGGACTAAGTCTTACATCTACACTACTATTTCTTTAAACTTACATATAGAGGAGCCTAACTGTAGCCAGTAGTAGAGCTCTGTAATAAAAGTTGCCTTTTGTAACGCAAATGTTTATTTTGCAATGCTAACATTTATCCTTATGGCTTTATGTTTTATTGCAAGCATTGCCTTAGAACAGGTTTCTCTGTTGACTTTTGAGCAAGATTAAATATCCTTAAGCTCATCTTTGGCACCTCTGGTAGCCATACTGGACTACCACTTCATGTCTGAAAGAGAGAAGACACCTGAATGAGAAATTCCAAAATTAAACTTCTTCTGAAATTAAACTCTTGGAAAAACTGAAGCCAAATGTGATTTTGGTTATTATGACACCGGCCACAGGACTCAATGGAATCACTCTGCACCCACCACTACTGCAACAAATCAAAACCTCCTGCAGAGAACAAATCTACATATCAAGATTCTTTTAGAAAAAATGAAGTCTTCAATAGGTTTCTGTCATCCAGATAACCACAGACAGCAAGGTGTCCTACAAGCAGCAGACCCAACAAAGGCTAAGTTCCTATGGACTGAATCACGCATCCACATGAGCTATTTGCCAAGGCCCAGCTTCAAAACCAGGGCAGTACAAGCTCACTCACACACACCAGAATCACACAGGATGGCTGAGGATGGCAGACCCCTCTGGCTCCCTCGGGCCCAACCCCAATCCAGCAGGGACACCAGAGCAGGGTGCCTCGGCCATGTCCAGGCGGCTTCTGGAGATCCCCAAGGAGGAGACCCCACAGCCTCTGGGCAGCCTGTGCCAGTGTGTGTTGGTGCAACTTTTCTCCCCTTTCCTCCCCCTTCTATTAGCCCTCTCGGTGCTTGGTGCAATTCTTCTCCTTGGATGGAAAGCAGAGGACCAGTATATGAAGGCACTGCTTCTTGTGCCTGGCCCGTGCTTGCCCGTGGGTTGTGAGGGTGATGGATTGGAGCATTAAAGGCACCCCCTCACTGTATCTGACTCCTGCTTCCCGTCCCATTGCCTGGGAACTGCCATGGAGTCAATCATCTCCTGACAGCCTAATACATCTGTACCTGGATTGTGGCCCAAGGGAGGCACTATGGAATCTGAGAGCCCAGCATGTTCTAGGGTTCACATGACTGGTGGCAAGTACCAGAATATTTTACCATCCCAAGGGGGCTGGTAGGGAAAAGTACCTGTCTAAAGTCACTTATCACAGACCCTATAAATATCAGTTCTAAGGGAGATCCTTTGAGCTCTCCTGGATTGCAGCAGGCTGTTACCAGCATCTCCCTGGGGCTGGGATGCCTCCCAGGCACCACCATATCCTCGGGGCCATCTATCGACAGAGGCCAGGGTGAAGTTATCCCACTTGAGTCAGCCTCAACCATCACTGGTTGAAGAATGCCAATGTATTGTGAGTATTTGCTCTAAACTCAACAGAAATTTTAGGTATAGGCTAGCTTACTCTTCTTCCATTCACCTCTCTACTCACATATGTGCTTTAATGATACGCATTTGCTTCACCAGCGTGGGTGTTGAGATATTTTATTGGATCTACATACCTCTGCTGATCTCTGTGTATGTGAGCATCTGTTTCACATCTGCACAGTGATTTAGGATATCCTGTTACTGAGTTACCATGAATCTTGTCATCCATGAATCTGTAATCAAGTCACTGTTTAATTGTTACATATTTCATCAAATCACCATATTAATCTCCAAATTGGTTAATGATTAAGTGCTAATAAAATTCAATTCTTTGATCTACTTCGTATTAACAACAAATCTTAAATTGCTGCTAAACTTTACCAAGAGCAATGTATTTGCCGTTTCCTGCGATGACACAGTTCTCTGTCGCCCGCACAGCACAGAGGTGCTTCCTGATGCTCACATGGAAATTTTCCTCTTATCTGGAACAAACAGCTGAGTCAGAGCTGCTTCGGAAACCATCTTAGAAAAACCACCTGCCACTGGGACACTCAAGGCAGCCTCTCTCACCACAACACAGTTCTCCTCTGAAGACCTAACACACCACCTTGCTTCAGTTACAACGCTCAAGCCCAAAAAAAACCCTAATTTTTCCAATGTAAAAGAAAACTTTTTCACATAAAAACCCAAAGTGAGCATGCACACTTTAACTGGGTCCAGTTTACATGAACAAACACGAAGCTGATTCAGGATAAAAAAAAATTAAAAGAGCAGCAGGAAGCTGTGCGTTAGTATGAGAAAACTGTACCTAAAGATATTTTTAGAACAAAAGGAAAAGAAAAGCAAGAAGGTTCTCAATATAGATAAATTACAGAAAGTTCCACAAAGTGAGAAAGTTTTAATATGACTGTGTAGCCCTCCTCTTCCTCTTAAGATTTAAGATATTAGAACACACATTTGTAAAGCAGTTTTTAACTGACCCTCCCTACCTTTACATCTCCAAGTGCTATTAGCAAAGCAGTACGTACATCAACACCACCTAACCATCAGAATAGTTTGGCATGTGTCCTGGTTTCAGCTGGGAATTGGTTTTTCCTTCATAGTGTCTGATATGATGCTATGGCTTTAGAAGAAAAACAACGTTGATAACACCCTGATGGTTTAGTTGCTGCTGAGCAGTGCTGTACAGAGCGAAGGATGTTTCAGCTTCTCCTACTGCCCTGCCAGTGAGCGGGCTGGGGGACACAAGGAGCTGGGAGGGGACAGAACCAGGACAGCTGACCTCAGCTGGCCATGGGATACCCCATACCATATGACATTGTGTGAAAAAAAAAAACACTTGAAAAACAATAGAGAGCTGGCCAGGGGAGCTGCTGCTGCTCAGGGACTGGCTGGGCACTGGTCAGCAGCTGTGAGCAATTGTTTGTGTATCACTTGTTTTGTGTATACATATAGAAATAATTATTACCATCGCTATTATCCTTTTCCCTCGTTCTTTTTCTGTCGTAGTAAATAATTTTTATCTCACCCCACGAGATCTACTTTGTGCTTTTTTCCAACTCTCTCCCCCATGTGAGAGGGAGGTGGGGGGGAGGTGAGCGAAGCACTGCGTGCTGCCGAGCTACCTGCTGGGTTAAACCATGTCACTACTTTTGAACTTGAAAGAGAAACTTATACAGTTCTGAAAAAAACTTAAAACTCAGTTTTTCCCCAGTTTACACCTCTCAGCCACCATTTCACAGCTTGCTGTTCACAGTGCTGTGGGTCAGCCCTGTTTGCCCACACACCTCCATCACTCCCAGAGTAGGGCCAGCTTGCCTGCAGACACTTTTGAACAACACGATGCTTCATAACCAGCGAAACATAGGCTATGCTTTGGAGAAAGGGCTCTGGATCCTATCTGCCCAGAGCCCTCTGGAGCAGCACTGCCTGAGCCTCTCTGTGCAGCTCAGGCACTCGTGTCTCACCGCTCCCACCCCTGCAGTGACACGCTTGGAGGAGCCAAGCTTTCAGGGGAACACGAGAAAGCAGCACGTAACACACGAGCATTGCAGAGCGACATGGGATGACATACTCTGATTTGACAACATAAGAGCTATA
Organism: Penelope pileata; assembly: GCA_013396635.1. NCBI lineage: Eukaryota > Metazoa > Chordata > Aves > Galliformes > Cracidae > Penelope > Penelope pileata. The sequence goes on from WBMW01003969.1 coordinate 1,086,877, forward strand.
GAGATAAAGTAACATATTCTGTGCACATTTCAGTTTCCTCACCTGGGCAGAGCACTCCTTGGGCTTCCCCAGGACGCTGCAGATCACAGATCTCCCACACAGGTCAGACCAGCTCCCCTTGACTATGGCTGCTCTACACCCTCACCCACCTCAACAAGAGCAGACTCTTCTCCTCCAACCCCCACACTTCCTGTGTATCTTTTTTTTCTTCCCCAACCAAGACTTTTATCTCAGAGGTGAGCATCAGTTTCTATCTTTTCCTGTCCTGCTGAGATAGTTACATCCACCTTGCTCTTTCCTGATGTTCTGCCCTGATGGAAACCATTGAGCTACCACTACACTTGTCTATGAGGAAAACGTGCCACCTACAAGTAAACCGTGGGCTCCACCACTCCGTAGTTTGTAAACAGCACGAAAATCTCATTTGAGCTTCTTTTATTGCACATAAAAAGATCCACAAAGTTAGCGAATGCACAGACACCAGTACGTACTGTTTTCAAAGAGATCTCAAGCCAGCAAGTGCAACCATAGCAAGGCACAGGTTTCACGGAGCTGGAGGTGCAGCGCCTGATTTCCTCAGCTCCTCTGCCAGAGTATGACAAGAAGGCCACAGAGCCATTTAGGCAGCTAAAGATGCCTTCAGGAAAGCTGAACACGGTGATAACGCTCATCAGATGGAGCTGGTGGGTCTAAAGAAACCACCAATGATACCGTCTCCTCTCTGCATGCGATAATTAATGGGATGGTGAGCAAGGGTTTTGCTTTCCCTGAGACCTCAGCTATTTGAAACGGGAAAAATAACAGACTTTAAAAAGCAGCTGAGATTGATAAAAAAAAAAAAACCCTCAAAAACAAACTCAAGTTTTGCTGCAGCCATTAAATCAGCACCTGCCATCCGCACCAAGCACACTCAGTGCTGGCTGAGGAAAACCAACCTCAGAGGAGCAACTTGTTGTGAGGTGAAACTCGGACCTGATGAATGACACGAGAAGACCACTGAAATCCAAGAGTTTACATCAAAGTGGAGCAAATGGATCCAGGGAGGGCACGCAGATCCTGTTTTTCCCACTTTTGGTTGTGACCTCCTTTGCGGCCATCTTGAAGACCTTCCAGGGGCCGAATTTTGACCCTAGTGTTCTGTATCTGCTGGCGAAAACGTAAGTGATCGCACTTCTTGTAGAAGTCATTCCCTCTCAGATTTGCACTGGTCACCATGTTGGTTATTTCCTGTTGGTGTTTTTGTGCCTGGCTTTCAGCAGGCTGTGTGGCATTTGCAGCAAGCATCGAGCTGCCAGTTCAAAAACTGTAGGTGTGTGAAAGGTTAGGAGTCCGACGTGCATTATGTAGAAATGCATTCATAAAGCCTAAAGGAAATTCTGGTGGCACTTTATGTAAAATCAGCCTTGTTTTATGTCTCCGTGCCGCTTGGGTTGGCGTGGCTCAACCACACCTCACCACAAGAAGCAGCAGCCTCAGCGTCCCGCTGGGAGGATGACCCTCCACACACGCCAGCAGGGTTACAAATATCTGCGGTCCAGAAAGTCGTAAAAAAAACCTCGAGAAAGCGCTCCCCGAGGGAGGCGTCCCGCAGCGCTCCCGGAACGCCGCGCTCGGGGCGCAGTTTCCGGCAGGGAGGGAAAGTGGAAAGGGCGGGGAAGGGGCGGGGGGGGCGCGGGGCGGGGGCCGGAAGGGGCGGCTTTGCGCGCGGACCGGCACCGGGTGGAGCGGGAGCGCGGCTATCGCGGCGGGGCCGGCGCCGGTCCCCGCGTCCCTCCGGGCGGCGGGAGGATGAACCTGGAGCGGCTGCGGAAGCGGGTGCGGCACTACATCGACCAGGTGAGGCGCGGCGGACGCTGGGGCCTCGGCGCGGCCCAGCGCGGGGCTTCCCCCGGGCAGAGCCCCTCGGCCCTGCCGCTGGGTGCGGCAGTTCTGTTGCCTCAGGGCAACGCTTAAAAAAAGAAGGCGGCATTAATTGATTGTATTTAAATATAGCGTGCCTTTTCAGTGGCAGCCTTAGCAAGGCTGGTATCCGGGCGTAAGGGGAGGTGGCTTCCTGGCCCTTACAGGGGATGTACTGGTGTGAAATGAGGCTGGGGGATGAAAGCTTCCTCGTCAGAGATGAAGTTAAACTTTCCTGAAGTAATTTATACGTCATTCCACTTCTTTCTTCTTCACTCTTTCTTCTAAAATGAAACATTTATTTTAAATCATAGAATGGTTGGGCTGGAAAGGACCTCAGAGCCCACCCAGTCTCACCCCCGGCCGTGGGCAGGGCTGCCACCCACTGGGTCAGGCTGCCCAGGGCCCATCCAACCTGGCCTTGAGCACCTCCAGGGATGGGGCACCCACAGCTCTCTGGGCAGCTGTGCCAGGGCCTCACCGCCCTCTGCATAAAGGATTTCCTCTAACATCTAACCTAAACCTCCCCTCTTTCAGTTTAAAGCCGTTCCCCCTCATCCTATCGCTATCTGCTTGCGTAAAAAGTTGGTCTCTCTCCTGTTTCTAATCTCCCTTTAAATAATGGAAGGCTGCAATGAGGTCTCCCCACAACCTTCTCTTCTCCAGGCTGAACAAGCCCAGCCTGTCCTAATAGGAGAGGTGCTCCAGCCCTCTGATCGCCTTCCTGGCCTCCTCTGGACCTGCTTCAGCAGCTCCACCTCTTTCTTGTCCTGGGGGCCCCAGGAATGGTGGGTGGGTGTGTGGGTTTTCATGCCACATTTTCAGCAATGGCGAATCAAATAATGACCTATTGTCATACTTGTTATCTAGCACATGCCTTCTGGTCAAAGACATCCACACTGTAATTGAAAATAAACAGCCCCATCTCAAGTTACTTTTTGATGTCCTTCAAGCGTTCTAGGACTGGCCCTTTCAAACTCGTTTTTGAACTCACAAAGAACTCAGATGTGGATCACCATTCATTAGAGACTACATACATAATAAGACATTAAATGCAAATGATGTGTAATATATTTCATGGTAAGCCAGGGGAACTAATGTCCAATAAATAATAATTATTCTATCATTCTTTTACAGCAGCAGTATCAAAGTGCCCTGTTTTGGGCAGACAAAGTAGCTTCATTGTCTCATGGTAAGTGCTAGATTCTGTTGTTCTTCAGTGACTTCCTTCTGATACTGTTGTTCTGTTTTCTTTTGTTTTAAGCTTCTGGACTGATTGTTGAAGCTTTGGACTTGGGACAAGTGTTTTTCTGTGATCTTAGGAATGCTGTTTTTCCTAATAAAGCAGGGCCAAATTTCCTTCTGTTTTGAACTTTGTTAAAATTAATATTTGGACAAACCCACACGATATGCAACTTAATAAACCCCCAAAAAAGAGCTACGGAAGACAATGGTAGTTTGTTACAGGATGTGCTGTTGCTTTGGGTAGGAAGTGGAACCCAAGGTTGCAGTGTGTTGATGCTGGCAGCCTATTTCTGCTTACAGCCATGGTCTACTTAAATTGCTTAAAATGCTTCTAGGGGCTTGGTCACAAGAAAGGTAGGTGAATAATAATTTAAGACGGTATTAAGCTCTGCTTCTGGCAGCATGTCTTCAAGGTGCAGAAGTCTAATTCGCTTTCCCTTTCACTGCAGTCAGGTTCCCACTGATCTTTTTTGAAAGAGACAATTCTGAGCTGGAGTTTTCTGTCCCAGCTACGTCCAGGGGCAGGGTAACTCATAGCTCCTGGTTTATGTTTTTAAATCTGTATCACTGTTGTCTCCTGCTAGTGCACCCCTATTATGAAGTTCATTGTATTCACTGTTCAGTGCACTACCTGTTGTCTTTAAAGTTAAAGTCTAATTTTCTTTTTCTATTTTAACTTCTCGCAGATAGAAAGTTGCTTTTTTGCACCTATAATGCTTTGTAACTTCATAGGGTGCTAGAGTAGCTAAAGACGAATACTCTTCTAGGGAAACAAAAATAGGCAAAAATAGGTTTCTTTGTGAAAGTGTTTGAAGATACAATGTCAATTAATGGCTTATACTTCCCCCTTTGTTTTTAAGAGGAACCTCAAGATATCTACTGGTTGGCCCAGTGTCTTTACTTAACAGCTCAGTATCACAGGGCAGCACATGCCCTTCGGTCACGTAAATTGGATAAGGTAAGTCATTTTAGACAAATCGCTGTTGTTTCACTTATAAACCTTGTAAACTTATAAACCACAGTGGCTTCTTCACTGTCAAGAGGTTAAGGTCTGCAGGAATACTGATTATAAAACCTGCATCATGCAGTTTATCTGCACCAAACATAGCCACGCATTTCAGACTAGATATAAGAAAATGTTTCTTTACCATGAAGGGAGGTGAAACGCTGGAGAAGGTTTCCTGGCGATATGGGTGATGCTGCATGCCTGTCAGTGCTTATGGGACATTTGGATCATGTCCTCGATAACATGCTGTTACTGTTGGTTAGCCCTGAAGTGGTCGGGCAGCCGGACTCAGTTATCTTTGTAGGTCCCTTCCAACTGAACTGTTCTGTGTGTTGGCCCAAGGTGGAGTCGCAGAAAAGATAGGGGTCCAAGGACGAAACAGCAGCAGGTATGGGGAAGCCAGGAGTGGGCAAGGTGTCCTTTGAATGTGAGGAAAGTCACAGACTTAAGTAGTCATTTTGATCAGGAAAGTTTTCCTTAGGTGAGAGGGTGGAAGAAGCTGTACAACTGAAAAAGGAGAGAGCAGAAGGGAGTCTAGCAGTGTAAGTGAATGCGCTCTCTCTCAATTACTAACGTGAATGCAACTTCTCTTCCAGCTGTATGAAGCATGTCGCTACCTTGCAGCTAGATGTCATGTGAGTACACATTTTTATCTCCATTGGAAACAAACTGAAATAAATAACGTGCATCTTGGGAAGATTAGGTACCTGAGAGACAACACAGATGTGTGAGGCTGTACTTCCATTGGAATAGCAGGTTTGAATTTTAGGACAGTTGATTTCATTCTTTAGCCTTCAGTCTGGTTTTTGGAGTATCCATTGTGGAGTACTCCAAAAGTATCCACAATGGTGGATCCATAGTGCAGAAATCTAATTGATCCCTTATCCAGAAAAGAAAACAGTCTTCTAATATTTTGTGGGGAAAACATGTGAAAGATATATTTTTTTTTCTCTTGCATCTGTGTGTTTGTTTTTAATTGGTTGGTTGTGGTTCATCCAGAAGGGATGTGCTTTATGGGTGTGTATATATGGTTGGCAGCTTTATCCTTCTGTATAAAATGTGATACATAAATGATAAAATGCAGTGTTTTCACAGGATAAAAGAATGAGCTGGTAGATTAAATATGGAAATTTGAAATAGAGTATTGTGCTTATAGAAATAGGCAATTGTGTTTTATTAAAACATGCATTAACTGATTTCAGAGGCATAGATGCTTCTATGATTCCATAATGCCAAATAATAGATTTTTCTGTAGGTGTTAATTTTGTTAATACAAGTCCTATATTGTAGATGATTGGCAAAATAGTTGATTATGATGATAAAATGCCATATGACCAGATTACAATCTGCATGCATAAAAAAGCCCTACTGGTAGATACTGGTTGTTATAGTCTGTGGCTTTGACATGTGACACTGTGTTTATTGGTGCTTTATGTACAGATGGTTCAAATCCCAACCTTGTTTTTTACGTGCATGTGTTTTTGGCTAGTATGCTGCAAAAGAACATCAACAGGCCTTGGATATTCTTGATATGGAAGAGCCAATCAACAAAAGGCTCTTTGAGAAGTACTTGAAGGATGAAAGTGGACTGAAAGACTCTGCCACAGACTGGGAGATGTCACAATCCTCTGTAAGTGACAATTTTTAAACGAGTATCTTTTATAACTAAGGAAAAAAACTGTGTGAAGTCAGGAAGTGATTTTGCAGCTATGTGAATTCTGGATCTCTAGATGTCTAAGCTTTTCTTTTTGGGTAATGTGGTTTTCAGAAATGCTGAATTGTTCTCCTTTCCACCAGAAGTCAGGTGTTGGCTTGCAGATATGGAAAAAAAAACCTGATTTGCAAAAATGAGTGCTTTCCAACATCCTGCAAAGTGCCTGCCAGTAATTTGCAGAAAGGTGTTCTCAATCTAGCCTTGGGTTTTAGAATCTTTTAGCTCTATACTGCAACTTCAGTCTTGGTAACATTAAGTAATGTTTCTTTCAATTGAACTGCAGGTTATGAGATGATAAAGCAACTTTTCCTCTTCTTTAGGTGTTTTTTAATGAGATGCTTCCTTAATCATTCAGGTGTTCTCAATGGGGCTTTGTTTGTCACACTTGGAAATCATGTGGCAATAGGGTGAAGGTTTTGAAGCTAAGTTCAAGATACTGTATATAGTTGCACAGAAGGGATCATCAGTGTGTAGGCTGAAGAGTCTATGAAGAGTTTGCTTGTCCAGTTGTAAATTGAAGTTCATTACCTTTAACTACAGTGAGGGTGGCTGATGAACAGAATTTTCTGTGTAAAATTGGAGTAGCAAAATGGATGAAATAGTCAACGTGAACTCTTCCCCCGCCCCTCCCCCCCAATGCTGCCTTATGCAGGTTTTATATTAATGGATGCAAGTGAGAAAAGGATTAGACTAAGTTACTGTGTTGCACCCTAATGAAAGCAAAGGTAGCCCTGGGCTTTGGCTGTTCATTCTTTCTCCACCTTTTTTTCTCGCTTCACAGTACTCTCGCCCAAGCATCTGGGTGGCTGGTTGTTGAACTAAATTGAGCAATTATTTTGACTGAAAAATAACTCAGTCAAAAATCTCAACTGCATCAGTCCTCATCTTCACAAATGCTTGTGATAATATAGTTCGTGAGCACAAAGAGGATGGGTTTTATTTGCCAAAGGAGAGAACTAGTGAAACTAGTACTGTTACAACCAATTTTAAATCACGCTTCTCAGTAGGAATGTAGCTTTTTCAAACTTTACTGATTTGATTGATTTGCACAAACATTTCTTCTGGAGTGACTGGCCCATGGACTGGGAACAGTGTTACTCCTTTTCCAGCCCCTGAGGTTTTATTGGTTGTTAAAGCAGCTATGCTGTTTCTAGTATATGCAGACTTCTGGTTGAATTGAAGCCCTGTGCCTCGAGTTTTGAAAGAACATGTTAGTTATGAGACATCCTAGCACTTTAATTTGGTAATAATTATCTTTTTAACTGCTAGCTATGTTTTGGTTTGAAAAAAATATATTTGTCCAAAGTAACTGAGTCCATTGGGTTGGCCTTTTTCGTCTCTACTGAAGTCATTCTTACCTTGCTTGAAATTTGTTGGTTAAAAGTCAAGAACGAGGTGATTTACCTTTGGAAGTGCCCATTTCCCTATAGAGTGTGAAGGGAATGTAGTTTAACTATCTTACAACTCAATATCAGAGGTTGGGTGCTTGAAATAGGAAGTACAAACTGCTGTCCTCCCTCTGCTCATCTCAAGCATGTGTTTGTTTTGCTGTAGATAACCTCACAATGTACTCATTGAATTTTTAAGCTCATAGAAACAATATTATATTTTAAAACAGCACTAGAAAACCAGGTTCTGTCATACCTGAAATGCTTTTTACTTTTCAGGGAGCCCATTTGATTTGTGCTCAAAAGCAAATTGCAAACATTGATTCAGTCTTTGACCTGCAGCCCTGCTTTTCCACCAGATCAAGAGCTCTATATGCCTTTTGCGAGGGAAGATCTATGATGCTTTGGATAATAGAACCCTAGCAACATACAGCTACAAGGAGGCCTTGAAGCTTGATGTTTACTGCTTTGAAGCGTTTGATCTGTTAACATCGCACCATATGCTGACGGCACAAGAAGGTCTGGATAGCAGTATTTCTCAAATACAAGTAAAATTTATCTGCTTTCTCAATATGCCTTTTTCCTGCATAAAAAACCAATACTACAACTAACAGGCTTTAAAATTTGCATTAAGGGTTGTCCTCAGGTGCTGGGAAACTACTAGATGTTGGTTGTATAAAAAGTTAAAATTTATGAAATGAATTAAAATTGCAAGCTGCTCAAATTTACACTTGAACTTCAGATTCTAGTCTTGAAGTGCTAAGAATTAAAGGGAACAAAGTAACCCAACTGTCTCCTTTGTTAGCTTCAGAAGCTCCCATGCTACTTGCTCACCCTGAGCAATGTTTTTCCTTTTGTTCTCAACTTCAGAGCCTTTGGATTCACAAAACCCTACTGATTTTTGCTTCTCTATAGTAGGCATGGTTTAGTACAGCATTCTGAGTGATAAGCTTTGACATCTAGAATAAATAATAATAATAATGGTTTGCTGGGTCACTACGTTTCTTTTAAAAGTCTAGAAGGAAAATCTAAGTGAGAATTCAATCACTAATTTCCATACTATATATTCTTTTTAATGCTTCTGTACTATTTTTTGCATCTCTGAGTTCTTACCATGTTTGATCTTGCCATTTTTCTGTATTATGACCATTTCACATCATTTTTTAATTCATGTAGAAAAAGAACTTCTTGAATCTCTACCTCTTAGTAAACAATGTACAGAAGAAGAACAAGAATTGCTGCACTTTTTATTTGAGAATAAATTGAAAAAGGTAAAACCATAAACTTACTAAAAAGCATTTAAGTCTTGACTTCAGGTGTAAATGTTCTTTAATTCTGTTTATTCTGAGCTTTGGAAAAGCAAGTGCTGTGTTATTTTTTCACTTTATGATGCAGTAGGTATCATTTTATGAATGACAGAATAGTAGTTTTGTGCAAGCTCATCTGGTTTTGCTTTATTTCTTGAGAAATGTTTAGATGGGAAAAATACATTCATAATATAGCCAAAATGTCAATTACCTGAAAATGCTAAGTTATAACAACATTCTTCCAAAGTCTGTTTTTCTGAAGAGAATGTGAAAGCACTGGAAGCTGACTGCATATAAGTAAATATTCATTTGTACAGCCTGCCCTGCCAGTTGTGACACTGGCAAGCGCCTTTCATGCTCCAAATGAGCTTTTAAGTACATTGTAAAGAATAATTTTATCTAATAGAGGCTTTAGAGACTTTCAGTTTAAAACCAAGAATTTTAAGAAGCACAATGTAGTTATATTCTTCTAGAGCTGAAAATATTAATATTTATAGTAGTTGATTTTAGATTGAATTTGCATGTTGTGTTTGTTTTGTCTTTCAGTATAATAAACCCAGTGAAACATTGATTCCCGAATCAGTAAATGGTCTCCAGGAAAATCTGGATGTAGTAGTGTCTTTAGCTGAAAGACATTATTATAACTGTGATTTCAAAATGTGTTACAGGCGTACTTCGCTGTAAGTATACAAAGTGATTTTGAGGGGCTTTTTACAGTGTGGTTTGGAATGGTAATTAGGATAGGACTGATTGTTCAATGTATCGTAGAATCATAGAATTGTTAGAGTTGGAAGGGACCTTTAAGGGCCATCTGGTCCAACTCCCCTGCAGTGAACAGGGACACCTACAGCTAGAGCAAGGTGCTCAGAGCCCGGTCCAGCCTGACCTTGAATGTCTCCAGGGATGGGGCTTCCATCACCTCTCTGGGCAGCCTGTTCCAGTGCTTCACCACTCTTACTGTAAAAAACATTTTTCTTATATCCGTCCTATCTAAATCTCCCCTCTTTCAGTTTGAAGCCATTTCCCGTTCTCCTGTCGCCACAGATTCTGCTAATGAGTCTGTGCCTTTCATTCATAACAATTTGATACAAAGTTTCAGGCATGTCTGGCCTAAAGTTTCAATGTGCCCAGCAGGATACCTTGTATCTGTAATCTGCAAGCAGAGTTAGCCAAAGGAAAACTCAATTTAACAGCGCTGTGCTGTTCTTTCCTCTGCCCATCCTCAGTTTTTCATATTCTCTGCTTGCTTCTGATTTGGGCTGCAGAACAAGCAAATCTGGTTCAATTGGTTAGTGAGGGAGTACAATTTCTCTGGCTGGCTAATTTTGATGTGCAGTGAAATTGCCTGTCAGTTGTTATATAGGCAAGGTATATGCTGCTGCTCGGTTGTCAGATGGGTCAGAACAACGTGGATTGCTTCTCAGCTAACATAAAGCTGAACATGTTTCTGGAGCTATTTTGTCTGCTGGCCTGATAACTCCCTTTTCAAGAAAGCTCTAGTTTTGTGGGTGTGCTGCAGAGTTTCAGAATGCTAGTCTTGCAAAATCTTCAGTTTTGCTGTTTATAGAACAGCTCTTTCTTATCGCCATGTAAAGTACCCCTTCGAACCCAATAGAGGCAAGATTTTTGAGAAGGATGCAGAGAATGCTGACCTGTTGCAGGAACTTAAACATCTGAAAAAAATCATGATCCTGTTCAAATAAGTGACTCCAATGAAGTTGATAATCATGCTTTTTTTTTCCCCTCTGAAACTTCAGAATTGCCATGCTTTCTCTAACAGAAAGCGGCAAGGAGTATGTATCTCTCAAAGAGGAAACCATCACAGATTCTAGAGTTCGGGAATCCTAGAAGTCTATATCATATCTCTTGAAATCTTTCCGGGAGCCATTCATGTACTTTTTTCATTTGAAATACTTTAAGATATTTAAAAATGTCAACAAAACTTTTAACTGTCCGAAGGGGTACTTCTCAGAGAATGGAGTCATACATGTTGTACTTCTGATTTAAGAGATTCCATGAGCAGATTTCAAGACATTTTCTTCCATCTGCTTAGTTTACCAAATGGCAGTGCTTAGAAAAAGGGCACAAGCCCACAAGACGTGTCCTGCATGTAATCCATTTCTAAATGCTACAATAAAGAAAAATACTGAAACTGTGCTAAGTATGTTTTTTCTGGCATACTGCTTAATGTTGTAGAGCCTGCTTCATATGCTCAGAAAGAGCGGTGCTATTATTGAAAAATTGCTGTCAAGCCTATGGAACTTACAGGATGGAGAGCAGAAAATTGTTGTCTGCTGGTTAAATTAGAGGTGACCTGTGAACAAGTGTATAATCTATTGGGTTTTGTTTTGTTTTTGTAATTGTATCTTCAGCCTGCCAAAATTTTGTGTTAGTCCTGTTAAGCTAAATAAATGGTTATTTTTTTGGTCTTAAGCCTTTAATATGCTGGCAGTAGTTACAGTTTAGTCACAAATGGTTGTCTAATGCTGGAAGTGGTAATTAACTGGAACATCACATGCTATAAAAGCAGCCTATTTCAAACACATTAAAGTTTTTGAGATGTGCATTGCAGATTTATTTTATTTTTTTTTAGAGTGATGGAAAAGGATCCTTTCCATGCAAACTGTTTACCTGTGCATATAGGGACACTTGTGGAGCTGAATAAAGCAAACGGTAAGAAACGCAACATTTCACGAGAGTTTAAAGAACACTGTCAGGCATCAATTCTAAGAAAGGATCAAAGATGCCAAGAAATCCCTTTATAAGCCATTTTAAAAATAGTCACTCCTAAAATTTGATGTGAAAAATTATGTGTTTTTTTCCTACTTGCAGTTTCAGGAGAACAGTGGTAAGTGGAAAAGAAGGGAGTTTCAGAGCTGGTGGTGAGGGGTAGGGAAGTAGTTGTGCCGAGAATCTGTACTCGTGATCATGAGTGTCACTGTCTTTTAACCACTGGCTGCGTATCCAGAAAGTTTGTGAGCTGCATACACCGCTCCATTTCAGTTGTTTGATTTATGTTTTGAGGTGATCTTCCTAGAGTACCTACGTGTACTTTTCCCCTGCAGCAAAATAAAATATATTAATTTAAGCTAGGAGGAACTCCTCAGCAGCATGTATGCCTAGGTGGTCATACTTTTTCCACGTGAGAAAACTTTGTGCACTCTCTCTCCTTTCTTTGCTATTGTGAATGTCTCTTTTTAGTTCAAATAATTGTTTGTCATCAGACAGCACCTTTGCAATTATGAGAATAGCTCACTTGCAACTAGGATGACTTTTTCTCATTTTGGACTGCGTATAAACATCTGAATCAAGTGAAGAACTTAAATGCCTTTAATGCCAGTTGGAATAAGGAGCTCATGTGATTTGCAGTCTCTCAAAGGATGTTGTGTTGTAGTACACAAACAGGTCATTAGGTGTACTGGTACTTTCGGTGTTCAGTTAATGTTCTATTCAGTTATGTTACACTTAGCTGAAAATGTGACCAGTACTCCGTTATTTTAAGTCTGCCTCAAGAAATTTATTGTAAATTAGCTGGTATTTAGTAAGCAGATTTTCATATTTAATTTTTCTGAAGTAAAGAATTGATGCGAAGGACAGAACTCATCCATTGAAGAGCACCATGCTCTGAAGAAGTAGTTTGTATGTGCTATAATGCAATTTCTTTTGCAACTGCGTATGTGTTGTTATCCTATATCTGATTACTTCCTCTAATCTATTGTGAATTATCTAAGAAGTAATTCTATAGATTAATATTTGCTTTTGTCCTGTCTTCAGCATATTAATGCACAGGACTCCCAATGTGAACTCGATCTGGCCACTATGTTGTACCTTCTAGATGTACAAAGCTGGACTGTGTTTTGGCTTTACATGATATGTTTAAGTGTAATACTGTGGGCATTTACTTTAGTGTATGGGAGTGACCAAGTTGCTACAGAACACTTAAGAGTGGGACGTGTAGCTGCTCGTTTATGTGCTGCAAAGACTTACATTTGTTTGGTTTTTAGCTATCTGTAAAAGTGCTTCTGTATTGAGGAAATCTGAAGCGCCATCACTAAAACATCTTCGTACGTTGTGTCTTAATGCTAGACATGCTGCATGTTCGTATAGGAAGTTAAAAGGCTTGAAACACCTCAGTGTTTTAGCATGTGTTAATTTTCTTTTCTTGTTTCTTCTCCCTTTGCAGAACTTTTCTATCTTTCTCATAAACTGGTGGATTTGTACCCAAATAATCCTGTAAGTTGTTCTAAGTCTTCGTTACCAGATAGTTTTCTGTAAATGAAAGGAAGTAGAAGTTGTAATGTAGTAGTCAGTTTGAGCAGCAGAATTTTTTTATATATATGTAATAATAATGTGTGATCATATTATGCAATGTATAATATATAATTTATATATTATATTATGTATCTTTATGATGGCAGCTTATGATGGGATTGTTCACTCCTTTTTCTGTGCATTGTAATTTTCCTATATCAATATTTTTTGGTACAGAAAAACCAAGCACTTGTAAAACATTCAATAGGAGGGATTAGCTTTGAATAGTCATTTCGACTGTGCTACAGAAATAAATGTGCCTCTCTGAGCAGCCCGTTTCAGTGTTCACCTTCATAGTGAAAATTGTTTTCCTTCTATTCAGTCTGAATTTTCCATGTTGCAACTGTGCACCTTGTGTGAAGAGACTGGCTCTGCCTTCTGTTTCCTATCATTAGATAAAATTGAGGACAGCAATAAGCTGTGCACTTAGCCTCCTCTTCTTGAGGATGAACAAACCCAATGAGTGACGTACACATGCCAACAGTTCTAGCTTGACTGTGATGTAAAAGAAGTTGAAAGGATGGCTGTGATTCCTGTGAAAATGTTCATAGCTTCCCTAGTTATGTGCTGTTCCTCTGTGGTGATGTTTCACTAACCTCAGCGTGGTATATCTAGTAATACTCTCATTTTGATTTTTAATATGTAGGTGTCGTGGTTTGCGGTAGGATGCTACTATCTCATGGTTGGCCACAAAAATGAACACGCAAGAAGATATCTCAGGTAAAACTTGCTTTTCCAGTTTCTATTAGTGAATCTGTTGCTCATTGCTAAGTAAATATTTAATGTTCACAGTTTTTGTAACAACTCAGAGTAATGATACTCTGGTTACTATTGCAACGTTCCTTTTGTTTATATTCTTTCTGGTATGGCAACTTAGACCTTAACCTTCCAGATAATTTAATAATTATTTACAGACTTGAGTGGAATCTCTTGCCAGTCACCTTCCTGTTATGAACAGGTGCAGTCCCTGCATTCACTCATGCCACAAAGCTAACTACAGCTAGGTAATGCAGCCTTAACTTTTAGCTTAAGGACACCCAGGCATTCTCCCACGTCCAGGTTTAAAGAAGCTGTCCTGGGTGATTTCAGTAGTTTGGATGAAAATAAAGGACATCTTTAATAAGTTGTTGTCATTCCTAGCCAGAAAGGGCCTATAGATGTGTTGGAGAGAAGGAGGGGTGGGGGGAAAAAAAACAAAACCAAACCTAAAAACAGAAGTCAGGGTGATCTTGGCAAAGAGAAAAAAGAGGCTAGCAAAAGTAGAATGATAATGAGATGCATGAATTTCTTGGGGAAGAGTGATAGTGTACTACTGCAAAGCTGAGGGTAACTGTAGGCTAGGCAGTAGTTCATTAGGAAAATACCTAGAGATAGCAGGGAGGAAAACACAGGCTCCCATCCATGTCATTGTTTTGGAGTCACAGGACATCACTGAACGGGGTAGAAGGCATCTGGACTGTGCCCAGTGGTATGTGAGGAAAGTATTGTTCTGATTACTCCAGCAGGAGGTACCTGCATGCTGATCTGTTCCTTCAGATCTTGCAAAGGGGATTAGCTCAGCACCAATTAGGAAAACAAGATTTTTGACAGAACGTGATCAAGAGCAAAGCTGTATTGTAATGTGTAGCTGTTGACAAGTCAGCACGTGTAGAGAACTCAGGATGAATGTGAGGCATTTGAATTAACAGAATGCAGCAAATGAGCATTCTGGAGAAGATGGTTTAGGGGAAAGTTTTTTGAAGTAATTGAAGCTGTCTAGAATGTAGGGCAAAAGGATGCAAATGTTCATGTTTAAAGTGTTGTCTCAGAAGACAGAAAACTCTCCTCCAGGATCTGAGAGAAGAGGTAATAATTTTAACTGTGACAAAGCGAGATTTAGACTAAACGTTTGGAAAATTTGAAGTGTTAAGGATAGCCAAGTAATAGAATAGATTACTTGTGAAACATGTTTGAGGCCTTTAAGAAAAGGTTTGACCTGCCTGTCATGAACTGTTTATTTATGAGTATTCTTGCCTGAAAACTGAGAAAATAACCTTCAGAATTTCCTGATGTTCATGTCAAGTCTTGTCTTTCTGTAAAGAATCCAGGTTTTGCTCATGACATTCAGGTTACAATCTTCAACTCAGGGCATCAGTAAAATGTTGTGTACTTCTGATGCATGTCTACTGTCTGAAATGTAATAAATAAATGCTCTTGTCTTCATTGAAGCTAGTACAATTCTATGGCAAAATTTCAGCATAGGTTCAATCCAGAAATTGATTAGATATTTTCATATACCATTTGTGAAACTTATATTTGGTAGAATATATTTATTTTAAAACTTAGAGCTAGAATTTTGTAATACGTCGTGAGTCACTACTGGCTTTTTCTATATTTTGCCCAGTTCACCTAATTGTTTCTTTTCAGTAATATCAAGTAATTTCTGATGTCCGTGAACAGCAGTAGAAGTAATGCAGTGAATTCTTGAAAACATGTAATACCGTTAAGTGTTGAATAGTTCAAACTTTTAAAATGAACTTTGTTTACCATCAGTCATAAGAGAAGATTATCCTAATAGATATGTAATGTCATATGGCACTGCTACATAAGCAGTCATCTGAAGCAGATGAAATTTAATTTCAAATGTTTGCTTGTAACCTGCTTTTGTTTTTAGCAAAGCTACTACACTTGAGAGAACCTACGGACCTGCATGGATAGCATATGGACATTCATTTGCAGTTGAGAGCGAGCATGACCAAGCAATGGCTGCATATTTCACAGCTGCACAGCTCATGAAAGGGTATGTCACAAATGCCATATTCAGAAAAACTGAAGCTAATCCACCAACAGTGGAGAAAATTGACCTGTATTCTATGAACTTTCTAGGTGTCATTTGCCGATGCTCTATATTGGACTGGAATATGGTTTGACCAACAACTCAAAGCTAGCTGAGAGATTTTTCAGCCAAGCTTTAAGCATTGCACCTGAAGATCCTTTTGTTATGCATGAAGTCGGAGTTGTTGCATTCCAAAACGGAGAGTAAGCTTACAAAATGAGATTAAATACAATTTTAAGAATGAATTACTCTGAAATGTAATGTGCCAGTATATCAATTAAAGTACTTACATTGAACTATAGCATACAAAGATTCACTTGGTTCTGGTTTAGGTAGCGTTTACCCTAAACCCTTGCTTTCTACATTGTTCTTCCTTGTTTAAGATTGAATGAGGGAAGAATTTCAGATTTGAGAAACATGCAGAGAGAAATGATTACCTTGTGTGTGCTTGTCATTGGGTAGTTGCATGCCCTGAAAAGTTGCCTGTTTGCACACACAAGTGTATACATGCTATAACATATTGTACATTTTGTAAAGGCAGGAGATCTCAAATATATTCTGAAAAAGATAGCAGATGTAAAAGTTGTTCACAGAATATTCTTGGTTTGCTTCTGGTTTTGAGTTTTTTTTTTTTAACCATGTCAGCTGTTAGGATCAGTAGTTTAGCCAAAGAAATGTTGATTGTAATACAATTTTCTCATACTGCTAATAAGAACTCTTTGCTACTTTCTTTTTTTCTTCTCATTCCCAATATTTAGCTGGAAAACTGCAGAAAAGTGGTTTCTCGATGCACTGGAAAAAATCAAAGCTATTGGAAATGAGGTATTTTTCCTAATAATACACATGACTATAAGTTCATAAAACTCTTGGAAGTTCTATGTTTTGTGTTAAGTTTATTTTAAGACTGAATCAATACAATGTAAAATTGACTTTAAAATTTGGACCATCTGTAATTGCGTGTTCAGTTTTTAGATGAGAATCATTGTATGTTATTCTTAGTGGTACCGGAAATGGCAAAAAGTATGGTTTTGTATGCAGTTAAAAACAAATCCCTAAGTGTTGACTGGGAAGTGGAACCCAGGTAACATTCTTAGGCTTAGGTCTTAGCAGATGAATGGTTCTTGGCCTGAGGGTGAAACTGGGTACATGTGTGAAGAAAGATGGCTTCTACCACCTGGAACTGCATTAGAATCATAGAATCACTGAGGTTGGAAAAGACCCCTAAGATCACCAAGTCCAACCACAACCCACCACCACCCATACTGCCCACTGAGCCATGTCCCTCAGTGCCACATCCACACGTTTCTTGAGCACTTCCAGGGATGGTGACTCCACCAACCACTGGGCAGCCCGTCCCAGTGCTTGATCGCTCTTTTGGAAAAGAAGTTTTTCCTAATACTCAACCCGAACCTCACCTGGCACAACTTGAGGCCATTCCCTCTTGCCCCATCGCTGTTACCCTGGAAAAGAGGCCGACCCCCACCTCACCACAGCCTCCTGTCAGGTCGTTGTAGAGAGTGATAATGTCTCCCTTGAGCCTCCTCCAGACTAAACAATCCCAGTACCCTTTATTTGGAAGCTTGTAGGTATGGATTTTTTTTTTCTTTTTTTAATTTCACTGGAAACTGTTAAAGGATTTGGTTGGCTTAGATAATTTTCTTTATGCCTTGTAAATGAGCTAATTTATTTAGAGCAGATTTAGTTAGACCGTGGAGAAGAGAGTGAAAAGATCCTCATCATTTATGGGTTTTTTTTATATGAATATCTAATTTGTGAGTCTTAATTCTCCTAGGCTGAGAGACGTTGAAATATAACTTAGTTAAGTGGAAAACAAGTTTTGCTTAGCTTGCATCCAAGTTTTAATATCACCAACGCTTTGAAGAAATTTAATTGGATTTGGGGAGTAGAAGGATTAGAAAACTTAGTGAAAAAAGGTTTCTTTAGAATTTCGAGTTTTGAGTTTAAATGAGTGTATTGAAAAGAACTGAAAATAGTTGTGATGTTTTTCTTGGTTGTGAATGAATTGCCTTGTTTGTTGTTACCAGTTTTTTTTTGTATTCTTAAAGTAGTCAGACAAAATTTAGTTACAATCTAGCAAGCTGCAGTTACTTGAATTGTTGCATTATTTTGCAGATAACAGTTGATAAGTGGGAGCCTTTATTGAACAACCTAGGACATGTCTGCAGAAAACTCAAGTAAGTAGAGAGTACAGGAGCTGCATTTATCTTGAACAGTACAGAAATGTGTTTTCTCTAGGCTGCATCCTTATTTTCATGAAGATCATGCACCATGTGAGAGCAATGTAGAAACACCTTACAAAAAAAACCAAGATTCCCTAAATCGGCGTCTGAAAATAAATACACAAGTGGCTCCTTATGTCCAGTTTTTCATTTTTAAGTTAAGATACTTAATGTTTTTAACCATCTTTCCTTAGCTGTTGATTCTTAGATAGAAATTTAGTGATAGGCTTTTAGATCTTCAGATGGGTCTGAATTCAAACTGGCTTCTGTCCCAATCCTTATATGTTTTTGACTATGTCTAGTAATGTAGTTCAGCACAAAAACACCTTTATGCTTTTCATTGCTTGGATCAGTACTTAAACTACTTGTTTATTATTTTAGTGCAGTGGTCAGTGACCTTAACAACAAAATGTCAATTTATGGCTCTTAAGAACAGAAGTGGTTCAGGAAATGCACAGTGCATCTGAAAGCTCTTAACAGTTTTAACATTGATAAATGTTCTCTCCTTAACTACTTTAATCTAATTTTAAGCAGTATTGTCTTCTGTTTTATCTGGTACCATATCTTTTTTTTGTTGTTGTTGATGTCATGGCTTTAGTTGTCCAGTTGGTGTACGCTGTAATTTTTGTTTCTGAGTTGCCAATGAAAGAGATTCTGGTAGATAGAAATTGTACTTCTGCTTTGACTTCGGTAATAGTAGCTTTGAGCTAGAATTGCCAATTATTCTTCATTTTCATTGGAAATGCCAATGTATAGTCGTTACCTGTTCTCCCAAACTCAAACAAAAGGCACTGATTCTGTGATTTATTCATGAGTATAATTGCAGGGTTTTTCAAATATGTGCTTCAGTTATAATTCCTTTTGTCTTTTTTAATTTCTTCCAGTAACTTAGTAACTGCTTACATCACACTTAGGATAACTTGCATTTTATTACTTGCTCAGGTTCAGAAAGCCAACCTAACGTATTACTACATCCTTGCAAACGACCTTTCAGGAAAATCAAGCTGAGAATTTAGGTAGCTCTGCATGTGCTTTGCCAAGATAGAATGTCCATAATTGAATTTAGTAGTGTTCACACTACACATTATTGCTATTATGTAGTTGAAATTTGGAAGCAGCACGTTAAAATACAGCGGCAGTTAACTGAATGGGGAAATAGTATGACTGAAAAGAAGATTCAAACTGTGATGGTTTTATGCAGCAGGCAAGCAGCTGCAAATTTTTATGCCTTTAACAACATCACATATTGATGTTTGCATAATTTCATTACAACTGGAGACATTAAAATTTCTTTTGAATAGACAGTTGCTATCTTCATTTTTAACAGCTTTGGGACTAGGGTGTTAAATGTGACAGCTTAATTTCCCGTAACGTACGTTTAATCTTTGGTTTGAAAAATGACAAACAAAATAAGCAGTCTATTTAAGAGATAATTTTCAAAGAAAGCGTGGCTGGTATTTGAAAGAAATTATGAATATGTGTAAATCTTGTTCCTCTGATAGAGACAGTAGCAAAGTGGAAGTAACAAAAGTGGCTGTGTATGCAGCACTTAGGGGTTGTGAAATTTCTGCTTGGGGAGCTTTTCCCATTTTGAACAATGAGCAATTCAGTCTTCTATTGCTCCTTTGCTCCCCTGGGGAAGAAAATGAGAGCTACAGAAAGAAACCTAATTTTACAATGAGCAGCATTAAACATCTAAAGCAATTTACCCTATCACATTGCTAAGATGCTCTCCAAATGGGGCCTACCTGCAGACAGCTGTTGTGCTACATGAGGGCAACAATGATTTCTCAATTATGCTGAGGAAGAAAATTATCAATATCCATGACCCCTATGCGTTCTTTTATGTTGAAAGTATGAATCAAAAATTTTAAAGTTCTTGACAGGATTGTCTGCCATTGAGGTAAGGAATGGTAGAGTATGGTAGAATATGATAAAAACATCTTCCACCCTGAAGATGTGCTAATAGATGCTCTACATTCAACCCTCACAGGAAGTATGAAGAAGCACTGGAATACCATCGCCAGGCTCTAGTACTGATCCCTCAAAATGCTTCTACTTATTCTGCCATTGGCTACATCCATAGTCTGATGGGCAATTTTGAAAGTGCCATCGACTATTTTCATACGGTATGTATGCGTAACGTGCTGGTCGCTGGTTCTATATTTACTGTTTCATTCTGTTTTGGGTTTGGAACAGAGAGCCAAGGTTTCATCCAACCCCCTAATTAGTGTTTATTTTATAATCTTTTAAATATTTTTTTAAAAAAGAAGTCTCCCTAAGTTCTCTGTGGATTAAGTTTAAAAAAAAATAATTTTAAAAAAGCTACTTTGTGGAACTTTATGATTGGATCCTTCTTGTAAACTAATTGAATTTCGTAATTATCCTATACAATGTATATACATAACCTTCTCATACAGCTGAAATGATTCAAAATACTTCCAATCTATGCTTCAAAGCAGAAATTCTGCAGGAAGTGCAGCTTTTAAAAATATACCACTTTCTGTTGTCTTGGATTCATCTTTACTATATGATAATGGTATATTATTACTTCCAGGACAGTTTTGGTGATTTCATGTTTTCATAGAGTAACAGTGAATTCTACTGTGTGCCAAGTTTTCAGCATTCAGATTGATGGGCTCAAGCACTTAGCTGCAGTTCTATTTACCTGGAAGCTTGTATTACATACATTTAGTTGTAATTACTTAGGCATGACTCAATCTATTTCATTATCGATTGCAGTTTAGCTATACAAAATTAAATTCCTCACAGCTTTTAGGATTTATATTTAATCTGAACATGAGCCGACAGTGTGCCCAGGTGGCCAAGAAGGCCAATGGCATCCTGGCCTGTATTAGAAATAGCGTAGCCAGCAGGAGCAGGGAGGTGATCATCCCCCTGTACTCAGCTCTGGTGCGGCCGCACCTCGAGTACTGTGTTCAGTTTTGGGCCCCTCACTACAAGAAAGACATTGAGGCCCTGGAACGTGTTCAGAGAAGGGCAACAAAACTGGTGAGGGGTCTAGAGCACAAGTCTTATGAGGAGCGGCTGAGGGAGCTGGGATTGTTCAGTCTGCAGAAGAGGAGGCTCAGGGGAGACCTCATCGCACTCTACAACTTCCTGAAGGGAGGCTGTGGTGAGGAGGGGGTTGGCCTCTTCTCCCCGATAACTGATGACAGGACAAGAGGGAATGGCCACAAGTTGCGCCAGGGTAAATTTAGTCTAGATATAAGGAAAAATTTTTTCTCTGAAAGAGTGGTCAGGCACTGGAATGGCCTGCCTAGGGAGGTGGTGGAGTCACCGTCCCTGCCGCTGTTCAAGAAGCGTCTGGATGAGGTGCTAAGGGATATGATTTAGTAGCTTAGTGGGTAGGGATGGTGATAGGAGGACGATTGGACTAGATGATCTTGTAGGTCCTTTCCAACCTAGTGTTTCTATGATTCTATGATTTATTTTAGTAGTGTATTTGACTTCATGATTTGTGAATGATTCTCTGTCTGGGTACATATCTATTTCTAGGGTTTTTTTGTGGTTTGCTTTCTTACTTCAGTCGGCTCATGAGAACATTTTCCTTGCACAATATATTGCTGTTAGAGTAAATACTGTTTCAGTCGTGTCATCAGCCAGCAAAACAACAAACTCAGAATTGTGGACTTAAGATGTAAATGGTTTTATTTGCAGCTGGAGACTTCTTACTCTGTGTTCTTCTTAACAGGCCCTTGGACTTAGGAGGGATGACACATTTTCAGTCACAATGCTTGGACATTGCATTGAAATGTATATTGGTGATTCCGAAGCTTACATTGGTAAGTCTTTCATTTATGCTGATTCTTAAGGTTTTTGAATCTTTTGAGAGAAGTCTTGCATCAAGAAGACTGTCTACCCTCATCCAGTTAACTTGAAGTAAAATATGCATGTTTAAAAATAATAATAATAAGAACTGATCAGCACTTGCAGATGACCACTGTTTTTTGTCAGTGTCATGGCAGTAAAGAATTCTTACAGCTGTGGGGAAAGCAAGCAGTTTTCCATTGGAGATGGTGATTATTTTTTTTTTTAATAGAAAATATTGATTGTGGGAGTAGAAAAACACAAAATAGAATCAAGGAGTTAGAAAAACAGATGACTTCTTTTCAGCTAATACTGCTGCTGAGAGATAACAG
This sequence comes from Penelope pileata, assembly GCA_013396635.1. Taxonomy (NCBI): domain Eukaryota; kingdom Metazoa; phylum Chordata; class Aves; order Galliformes; family Cracidae; genus Penelope; species Penelope pileata. The sequence goes on from WBMW01003969.1 coordinate 1,108,965, forward strand.
CAAGGTATTTTCACAAAATAAAAACTGCTCTATGCAAGCAGAATAAATCCAAAGATAAGAGTTTTACAGGTGATTAAAAAAAAAAAAAGTGCTTCATGACAGTAATACATTGTTGCCATAGTTTGAAATATTCTGTGAGAGTTTTCATCTCTCCCCCCCCCCCACAAAGAAACTTAACTGCAATGTATTTCTGCTTCTTTAAGCTTAGTAATTTATCAATACTGAAGAAAATTGGCGTCTTGTGAAGCATGCTAATCAGGTTGAAGCTGTTTAGTCATGTGTGCTCTGCTGCTTCTCCAGCAGATTTTTCACGCAATTGAAGCAGATGTTTCTTCTCAGTGTTGTCAGTTAACACACCTGGAAGAACCATGCGGCTGTGTTATATACACTGATGCAAACTATGACACGTGTAATGTTAAACAAGGAAGAAACCCTCATAGAGAGCATGGAAGGGAATTGGCAACTGCTCCTAATAACAAACTTTGAATCTAAATTTTACTCGACATATTGTGCTTTTTTTAAACTAGGATGCTGCTGGATTTTGTCAGAACAGCTCTTAAGCTCCAGTCATTAAGCAACAACAGCCCCTTGTTGCTCTGAATACAGAGAGCCATAGCAGTTTCTGGATGATAATTTTTTGAGATGCGTTTTTGGGAATGTTCACTTGGAATAAACGAATGGTCTGACTGTTTTCCTAGGAACAGAGATCAAAGACAAATTAAGATGTTATGACTTCGATGTACACACGATGAAGACCTTGAAGAATATAATTTCACCTGCCTGGGATTTCAGAGAATTCGACATAGAAAGACAGACTCTGGATGAAAGCGGTATAGTAACATTAGAAACGTCACATCAAAGGACAAACACGGATACCAGCCGTCCCTTGGAAGAAACGTTTGAGATTGAAATGAATGAAAGTGATATGATGCTAGAGACTTCGATGTCAGACCATAGCACATGACTGTAAATGCTGGTAGAGGGCTCGTTTAGTCTAACTATTTGTTTTTAGCATTTTTGTTATAGTGTTATACTTTCAGGAATTTGCTATTTTTATATCTGTGCAAACTACACTGTATTTAACACCAGAGAAATAATGCTTGCCTTAAGGATGATTAAAGTATATGTGATGGACTATTTCCAATGTTATTATTTCTACAAAATTAATCGTACGTGATGAAGTAAAGAATACATCCGCATTATGTTTTTAAAACTGTTCACTGATCCTTGTGTCTGCCATCAGCAACTGTGAAGGCTGAAAAATAATACTTAAAATGGAACTGTTTACAAAGTTGCTGAATGGGATAGCCAGGGTCGAACACAGTGTTATTGTGGCTTCTGGGTTTTTGTCCTGTCTGTGAGGAATGCTTTCTTAGTAAATAGACCAAAAAATCCATGAGGTTTTATTCTTATTACTTCATAAATATGTATTTCTTTACAGAGTGATTTCAGTGGGTTTCTGTCACTTGCCTCTAATCGGACAGGTATTAAATTGATGGCAAAGCATGTTACTTTGTGCTTTCCCCCAGTTTTTGTTGACTTCAGTTCTTTATTACTATTCTACGTTGTGCTGCTGGAAGATCATTTAAGAACTGTTTGTGGTAAGCTGATCCGTCAACAACCAGGAATAGTAAAAACACTAAGATAAATCAGTGTTTCCTGCCATTGGTGATACCTGAACTATTTTTCAGTAGTGTAATGATAAAGTTGTAAGCCACAGTCTACTACTCCTGTAGAAAATTCAGTCATTCCCTTTACATGTAGTTGTTCTATCAAGGCAAAGGATTAACTGAAGAACATGCATATACAATTTTTACAAGTCTCTAAAGTAGTATTTGAAAATGTCATCGGCTCACTGAAAAATAATGAAGTAAAGCATGTGTTTCTGATACGGAAGCAGTGATTTGACCATCCACTAAACAGAATAGGGTCTGTTTGCCTTCCTGGTATCAATGTTGAACACATTTTGTGTAAATTTCTCCCTTCCCTTTGTGCCTGTTCAACATATGTCACTGTGAGGGGCTTAAAATTAAAAACTTACTGCTACAAGATGTCATGATGTTTTCTTCGTGACTTGTTGCTAAGTTCTGGCATTTAACGTTTAGAAGAGATTCTCTGAAGTTTAGTAGTCCCTACTTCAGTGATAAGTACTTCAGGGCTCAAAAACTAGCGGCTTTTCTGTAGATGAAGATTTTTTCATGAAACAAAAAAAGGCTAATTTATGTTTTAGCAAAATGGAATGATCGGTCTAACGTGATTTCTACAGTGTCTATCAGTACACTTGTGTTAGCATTTAAACATTCATTTTCAACTGTATCTTTAGCACAAAATATGATTGGTTATCTTGATAGAATTTTCATGCACTTTATTGGGGCAAGACTAGGGAAGAAAAGAGATGTGCTAGTGTATTTAAACATACTAGTTTAAATATTTCCTATTTTTTTTTTAATTGATGCTTTATATAAAAGGGAAAAGGGATGAATCAAAGTAACTATATTGAAATCTTGTTCTTTTTGCTTTCTAGCAGTCCATCTTTGTTAACTGTCTTATTAACTAAGACTGGTGAGTTTTTGGTTTTTGGTTTTTTTTAATCTAGAGTAGGTAAATCTAAGTTTCTAGTACAACATAATGACAAACCAGTTCTACACCCACATTGGCCAAATATTCTAGCAAATCAGGCCTTTTGTCTAACGTCAGCCGTGGACATACGACTGGGCTTGTTTCTTTTTCTATGTTTCTACTAATTTCATTGACAAAGTGGTTTAAAAGATGGATAAAATCTGCTGTCTTGTCCTGCACTCTGCAGTTAGGGTCCGATGGTGCGCTGGCTCTGGTGGCAGTGCTGCTGTGCTGTGTCCCTGCCCACGGCAATCAGCCTGCCCCGTGTCCCTTCCACAGTTGTGATAATAGAAACGTGTGCGTGCTTATGTTGTGAATCAGATTGGGGAACTGGCCTCGCATTTAAACATCTTTTCTTTATCTCAGGTTGAAGACACAGCAAGCTGCTGTCTGTGTCATCAGTGGGATCACAGAACTGTTCTCGCTATAAAGGCAACACGTCGTCATACTGCATCTCTGTGGCTGTCTGCTGAAGTTCTGCTGAAGTGGCTGTTGCCAGCCATCCTTCATTGGCATTAAATGTAACCTAGAAGCATCCCAGAGTCTGAATGATTTTTCCTGGGCAACATCAGAGGAATTCTCGACAGAGCTTGGTTTGGCTCCCAGCCCTTCAGGCAGACACAATTAGGTTAGGGCTTGTAAACTGACGTGCCTGTCTCAGACAGGACTTCAGGGAACGCTTCTTTCCTCATTTCTATTCCATGTTTCAGTCGGCTGTGTTCTGTCCAAATTCTCATCACAAGGCTGTGCCTTGTGCACCTGCAGCCGCCCTCCCCGAGCACGCAATGGGGGCTCTGCGGGGCTCCTGAGATCGCCNCCCCGCTGCCGCCGCCGCTTCCCCCGGCGCCGGGTAAACAGCGAGATGAGAAAAAAACGGCTCTGAGCAAAGTGAGGGGCGCGGGGCGCGGCGCGGCGCGGGCGGGGCTGGGGGCGGCGGGAGGGGCGCGGGCTGCGGGAAGCGGCCGCGGGGAGCAGCATCGCTGCTTCACCGCCCCGGCCCGGGGCTGCGGCCTCCTTCGGGCCGCGTTCGCTTCTGCGCCGTGGGCTCCTCCGTGGCTGCACATGGAGATGTGCTCTGCGTGGTGCCCGTGGGCTGCAGGGGACGGCTGCCAATCCATGGGCCTCTCCGGGGTGCAGGGGACCGCTGCTCCGTGGGGCGGCTCCCGGTGCTCTCCCTTGAGGCCGCTCCTGCAGTGCTCTTAGCAACAAGAGCTTGCCGCTTCAGTATAATGCAGTGAGGTGGGGTTGCAATACGAGATTCGGAAGTTGATTTAAATCCTCCCTGGAGGTGCTCAAGGCGAGGTTGGATGGGCCCTGGGCAGCCTGACCCAGTGGGTGGCAGCCCTGCCCACGGCAGGGGGTGGGACTGGGTGGGCTNAACTGACGTGCCTGTCTCAGACAGGACTTCAGGGAACGCTTCTTTCCTCATTTCTATTCCATGTTTCAGTCGGCTGTGTTCTGTCCAAATTCTCATCACAAGGCTGTGCCTTGTGCACCTGCAGCCGCCCTCCCCGAGCACGCAATGGGGGCTCTGCGGGGCTCCTGAGATCGCCTCCCCCGCCCCCTGCAGGGAGGGTGGGGATGGGGACGGTTACGGATAAGGCCGAGCATAATGACAGACAACGCTGGGGACGAGGCGCGCGACTCCGCCTCGCCACAGCGCGTCCGTTGCTACCCCGGCGGCGGGAGCGCTCTGCTCGCCTCAGCGAAGTCTCGCGAGATTCCGCCCAGCCAGCCAGCGGCCAGTTCTCGCGAGGTTTCAGCCTGGCTGCGGGCAGTGGCGGTTCCATGCGGTCGGAGCGGGAGCCGGGGCCGGCGCGGGGCGGCGGCGGCCGCGAGAAGCGNGGCTGCCAATCCATGGGCCTCTCCGGGGTGCAGGGGACCGCTGCTCCGTGGGGCGGCTCCCGGTGCTCTCCCTTGAGGCCGCTCCTGCAGTGCTCTTAGCAACAAGAGCTTGCCGCTTCAGTATAATGCAGTGAGGTGGGGTTGCAATACGAGATTCGGAAGTTGATTTAAATCCTCCCTGGAGGTGCTCAAGGCGAGGTTGGATGGGCCCTGGGCAGCCTGACCCAGTGGGTGGCAGCCCTGCCCACGGCAGGGGGTGGGACTGGGTGGGCTCTGAGGTCCTTTCTGACACAAACCGTTCTGTGATGCTATGAAAAGCTTGACACCTAAATGTAATACAGTAAGGTGTAGTCATAGAAGACTTAAAAGTTAGTTTAAATCAATATATTGAAAAAAAAAAACCGCTGTAAACGTCATGTGTAGTCAATATTGTTTTTTTTTTTTAATTGATTTTTACTATATTCTGTTCTTGGCCAAATTGTGGTGGTTCTTGAGCTTTTCATTAGGAGACTGTATCAGTTACCCAGCAATGTTACCGTGCTGGCAGGAGCTGCTGTCAGCAGGTGCTGTCAGTCGTGCCATCTGCCAGCAGCTCCAAGAGGTACATCAGTGGGGCCAGCTGAAGCTCCCAATGTAAGGAAGAGCTTTGAAAAGAGGAGTAAGGTGATTTATTTAGTCTTTTTCACGTTACTCAGATCAAAGATAAATCTCCTTTTCCTTTCCTGTCTGCAGGTGGTTATTCGACGGCTTCCTCCTTGTCTAACCAAGGAGCAACTGGAGGAGCAGTTACATCCTCTCCCTGCCCATGATTATTTTGAGTTTTGCACTGCTGATCCCAGGTGAGGATGAGCTGTTTGTGTAGGTTTTCAGGTGCTTAAAACCTAGGTGAGGTGTTTTGGACAAACTAAATTACTTATTTCATCTGTGGAGCCCCTTTTGTTAGTTACATAAAATGTTTATGCAAAGCTGGATACAGATGCAGAGGTGATGCATTCCTGCTCCTTTCTTTTAAACTAGTGATTTTAAAACATTTTTGTGTGTGTGTGTGAATAGGGCATAGTTTGGTTTGAAAACCTCATGTTTCTTTTAACTTTCATTGGTAAAATGCAGCAGGCTGTTTGGCAGCTGTGAGAAGGACAGCCTAGGGCAAATATCAAAGCTTTTCATGAGTGCTATTCGAGCTTAGTTTCTTTGTTTGCTTGCATATTCCTGTATTTATTTCATACAATTTTTGTTAGGTAATCTATTCATTTTTGTCTCATTCAAAATTAAAAAAAAAAAAAAAAACAACGATGGTTGACTTACAGTCAGGTAGAATTGCTGGTATATTTATTTAATATACTCAGCATCACAGTGGCAAAATACCATTCCCTTTTGAACAGAAGAACTCAACCATTAAAATAAACAAAGCATCCTGTATGCTACATCTCCATGTGCTCAGAATAACTAGAGGAAGTGATTCATCTTGCCCAGCTCAGCCTATCTGAGCGTGCGGTGAATCATCCCCCACAGACACCAGATGAGTTTCGTCGAGTACAGACTGGTCCTGGATGTTGGTTGCAGACCAACTTTGAAAGTTAGGGGCAGCCCACTTGGAGCAGATCTCCGTTGCTCAGGGAATATCATCTGTAGCCAATTGCACTTGGAACAGTCTCATCCCTGGGCTGATTTTAATTGAAAAGATGGTGCTTCTTCTTGCCACCGCTGTGTTTTAGGTGGGGAGATCTGGCATACGCGTGGATGTTCTTCAGTCCCAACTGTTTATTTGAAAAGGGGAAAATATGAAAAGCAAACCAAAAATTCTCAGTGTGTCTGGCTGCACAAATGCCAGGAACCAGTTCAAAAATTAAAATTTTAATCCAGAACAGTTGTTGGGATAAGAAGCCAGGTAATCAATAGTGTTAGGAAAGATAAGTGTTGTGGTTTGACCCGGCAGGTAGCGAAGTACCACACAGTTGTTCACTCACTCCCCACATTCCCAGTGGGATGAGGGAGAGAATGAGGAGAAAATAAAGTGGAACTTGTGGATTGGGATAAAAACTATTTACTATGACAGAAAAAGGAAGAAAAAGAAATAACAGTAATGATAATTATGTATATATGTACACACACACACAGAAACAAGTGATGCACAAAGCAACTGCTCACCACTCACTGACCGATGCCCAGCCCGTCCCTGAGCAGCAGCAGCTCCACTGGCCAGCTCCCCTCAGTGTTAAGAGTTTTTTCACGTGATGCCACATGCTATGGAATGTCCCTTTGGCCAGCTTAGCTCTGCTCTCCTGGCTCTGTACCCTCCCAGCTCCTTGTGGTCCCCCAGCCCCCTTGCTGGCAGGGCAGTAGGAGAAGCTGAGAAACTGAAACATCGTTGGCTCTGTACAGTGCTGCCCAGCAACTAAACCATTGGTGTGTTATCAACATGGCTCTTCTCCTAAAGCCAAAACACAGCGTCATACCAGACACTACGAGAGAAACCAACTTCTGTCCCAGCTGAAACTAAGACAATAAGCAAGAGGCAACAGTTGCCATTCTGTGATGGGTTGTTTTACTGGCCCAGCATCATCTTGCCCCTTTTGCCCACCCCAGGTCAAGGTGGACATGTTTACTGTACAGTGCCCTTTGACTTTCACTGATTAGCTTTCTTTCTAGATCTTGTATCAGGCACATAGTAGCAACCAATGCAGAAAATTGAGAGATGATACCTTCAGAGGAAGAGATTAAAAGCAAATTTCATGCTACCTAACAAAAGAATGATTTAGAGAAGCTACTCAGTGAGGAGGATGTTTGTTAGAAGAAGAGAGGGACGTACAAGTGAGCAAGTTATGATTCAGAAGTAGACAAATTTGCCCTTGAAAGCTCTTAGATCTCATTTTAACCTGATATGGTGGCTCCAGAGAACAGAAGTTTGTAAGAGTTCATTCACATTTCTCCACATGTGGAGTACAGACATTGTACTTTTTTGCTCTTAAGCTGTAGAATTCCTTGTCTGAAAATGATGTCAGAAATGGAGTTTCAAAAGCAGATAGTCAAATACTTAGTTAGACAAATAATTATCCATGAAAACCTGTTAAACACAAGGGTGCAAGCTCTGAATTACAGAGTCCCTAGGCTGCAAATGACTGAAATGGTGTACTAGGTGAAGTGTCAGCTTGTAGTTTCTCCTTTTTACTAGACTTCCTTCAAGCATCCTCTCCCAGTTGCTCTCAGAGAGGACTAGAGCAGTCTGACTGTAGCCAATTCTACCTTTTTGTTACCAAGGTCATCTCTCCCCAGAGGACAGAACAAACGTTTGCAGTCCTACCTATGTGCTTTTGTAAGATACGCATACATGCATCAACTCCAGTTTTACTGTTCTTGCACTGAAGGTTACTTGTAATTTTATAATGTCCTGTTATTACATGCAAACTGTAAAACTTTTAGCAATTTCATTTAATTAAAATGTCATTGATGTATTACGCTGTTACATCCATTTCAGTAAAATCATTTCACAAAGTATGACTGTTGTGTTGTATTTCATTCATTTCTTCTGGTACATTCAATACATTCACTGCATTACATTTAGTTTTCTCTCTTGTACATTGGTATCAAAATACAAGGTAAATGTTGTTTTTGTGACTGATTCTGTCGCCTTTAGGGATGTTTGGTAGACTCACTACCTATAGCTACCAATAGAGGCTGCCTACTTGGCAGTCTGTTTTGTTCTCAGGCTCCAAAGAATAGCTATTATATCCAGATACTTGTTTAAGTCTGTGTGTAAATGTTTCTGAGTACTCTAAGACTCTAGTGCTGTGGTTGAGCTGTGGCCCTGCAGGATTTGGGTCATTCCTCAGGACTGGCGCTGACTGCCAGATCTCATTAATTGTTCAGTTGCAAGAGTGAAGAGATCTAACAGGAACTTTGCTTCTGTGGAAGCCAGTCAAGTAGTTAATGCCATGCCTTGTGTCAAAGACAGGAGTTAAATGTCTTGCAAACATCACTCCTCCATCTGCCCCTCATAGCTGCTTCCCAATATTTTTTATTGTAGCCAAACAGCATTCCTGGTGTAGGATGGCACTGTGCACGCAGGAGCTGCAGCTCGGAAGGGCTAACGCCTTTAGAGCTCCAAGAGGATCACCAGCACTGTGATGGGGGGTGGAGTGGGTGTCAGTTGGTCACCACAAGTACAATGTTGCTGATTTCTCCACTGCCAGGCAAATTGTGCTCGTTTAATCTGTAAAAAGTGAAGACTCCATTAATTTAAAATTACACCAGTGCCACCCACTGTAGGAATGACAACAGAAGGTGAGAGACAGGAGGATTTTAGCTTGGTTTGGCGACATAGACAAAGAGTTACAATTTGATAAGGAATTATGCTTTAATGAGTGGATGGGGGAGTTTATTGAACACTGCAAACTTTAAATGTTGAGATATCTGTATTTATATATAAGTATGTGTACTTATACATCTGTATGTGTGGACATAGACTGTGGCTGGTAAGTATCTTTACTAAGATGTGATGGCAGTTTTTATAGTTTACATTACCATTTATATTTTAAGTAACTCCTTAAATCTGCCTTCCTGTATACCAGTCTTTCTACACAATACTGCTAAAAAGACTTTGTAGAAAAAGTATTAGAATATTTCTGTTGTTAAAATTGTCATAGAAGGGCTTAAAGGGATGTTAAAATCAGTATTACAGGAATGCATATTACCTAAAAGATTGAATATCCTGCAGTGCACAGCAGAAAGCAAACTCTATGTTAAAGTGAAGAAATGCATATAATCAGACTATAGTCAGACTCATCTGGGTTATTTCCATAGAAATTCCTCTAATTGATATCACAGAGATACCAACATCATGTGCAGTGCACCTGTCCAAAACATGATACGGATGGAAAGCAGCATTATAGAAAGCAAACATATGGGAAAAGTGAACCAGCTGTCTGGTTGTACAACTAGCCATCCAACCTCAAAAATGAATTTCAAATCCCAAGTGAAATCTCTGCCTGCAGATAATTGAAAAGAGGAGGCACACAGGGTCCGATGGCCCTTTTGTAGTGCAGTGCCTGGGGGACTCAGCTGGAAGGCAAAGTCCTGAAGAGCAAAAGCTGTATTTTCTCCAGTGACTGCAAGACTGTTCCTCCCTAGGAGAGGGTAGTAGCCACAGAGCCTCCTGGCCTTGCAAAGTGCGCGCTCTCTGCTGCTCAGCAACACTGTCGGTTCTTGAAGGATGGATAAGTGTCAAGGGAATCCAGAGTGGGCAGCTGCAGTTGAAAGGTTGCTGAAACCCAGGCCAGCATGAAGCATTTCCAATTGCTAGGTGTAGTCAGCTTCCAGGAGGCTCAGAGAGTGAATTTTACACATTTTTTTTAGGTATAGTACACTTTGTTGGATAAGAAGCATGAAGGAGTCCGAAACACTCAGAGATCAGGCTTTTGTACACTAAGCACTCTGACATCCAAGTTGTGTTTGAGAACCAACTCTTTATTTATAGAAACATCTGCATCAGAGAAGGAACCTGTAAATGTTAAGCATTGTCGCAGCCATTTTTCTACAACTTTCTACCCTGGTACCTGGCACCAATAATGGAGAAAGAGTCCAATTCTATTGTGCACATCAATATCCTACTGCGGACAAGCATGCTTTTGTATTTTTGTATGTTTCTGCTGATGTGATGAAGTTCTTGAAGACTTAATAATGTATAGCAACAACATTGGATCCCTTATTGGCAAGATTAGATCTAAATCTCTGCTTTCCAGAGATTGTGTCCAGAGAACATTTACACATTTCGGGCAGTCATTTTTCTCTAAATAATACATGTTTCTCTGTTTGAAAGATACTCTGATAAGTTTAAGCCAAAAACACTAGAAAAATATGATGTTGTGTACCAGGAAAAGACTGTGTTTCCAAATCAGACAGGAAACAGATGGTGTTGGTGTGCAAGCTAAAGGAAACGAGGAGGGAAAAAGTCTTTGTATTTTCATTTCTTTTTTGTGATGGTTATGTGCCCAACTATGGGTTCTGAGTTACTACAGAAGAAAAAAAATCCAATTACATGACCAAGCTGTTCTGTGCACTGAGACAGAGAAGAAGTGGCTTTTTTGTTTGTTTTATTTTACAAAAATAGAAGATGGATAAAGCAGTGCAATAGTTGTTAGATTAGGAACTGTAACTCAGGACTTCTCAATCTCAGATATCAATGACTGGGCTGCTTCTCAGTGTATAATAATCCAGTCTCAAGTATCAGGCCTCATTTCATTTAAACATTGAAGAACATATGGAATGTATGGTAAGAACTGTCCTGTGGAAGTGGCAGAGAAAGCAGTTTGCAGAGTCTGGGAGCCACCACTTAGCAGACTTTTTTGCTGTTGCAGTCATGATGCAGCACAGAGGCATTTCTTCCAGCACAGCTATTAAGTGCCGCAGTAAGCTTTCTTCTTTTTCAGACACTTGTAACCCTTTGTCTTTTCTAAAGTGCTTTTTCTCTCTATCTCTCTCTTTATCTGTATGTAAAGGATGAGAACTGCTAAATTTAACCCTTTTTTCTTGCTTTTAAATCAATGAGATAGAAGCTGGCTTGTTTCATCTGCATTGCATCTTGCTGGCCCTCTTGGAGATGCCTTGTGTTTCCTGTGCAGGTTGGAGATCTGCAGATGGTTCTGTGATACCCGCTTCCAGTTCACTTAATGCTATTCCCTTCATAGAATATCAGAATAGTGAGTGAAGATGTAGGAAATAGCGATCCCTTAGAATTACAAGGCATGCTTTAGAAGTACCTTGTAGCTGTTTGCAAAACACCTACATGAGAGGAGCCCTCTAGCTCTTTGTTAAACATTTCTCCTGGCTACGCTGTCAAACACAAGTCTGGTGATTTTACAAAATGGTTAGGTATCAGCAGCACTGCTCTTTATGGCCACTTTCCAACACCCAAAGTGGAATTCACATGGACACGCATCTGGAAAAGAAAAACTGATTAGTTTTGTTGTAGTAACTTAACTGTTACTCTTTGAGATGCCATGTGTGTGACCTATCTCTTTGCTTTTTCTCACTGCCTGCGAAAATCTAATTCTGAAATAGCTATGAAATTGAAATCTGGTTGCAACTGTGCATGTTGGTTGTCTCCTGCTGCTGCTGGTGAGTTTATCTTAAGATAGGACATGTGTGGCAACAGTACTGTGAACAAAAGTATACTACAATTATGGGCTCATGTTCAAATGTTTTCAAGTGTATTCAAAAAAATGGATTAACACGTACACACCACTAAAAGCAGTTTGAGCCAAACCTTTTTACATCGTAATTGGGTGGGAGGGGGGGTTGTGGTGTATACATGACACTTAGCTGACAAGTGGCAATGCATTACATTACCACAATTCCGTTGGTGGTGGTGGTGGTGTGCCAGCCCTGAGGTTTTGATCTGGCACGTTAATGTTTACACACCTAGAGTGGGACCAATGCCAACAAATTCTTGAAGAATGAGAATTATTTTAGGTAAGTACCTGTTCTTTCTTTTGCTAAAAATTTTGCATCTTTTCAGTATTTGTTCTCCACAACTAGACATTGCATGTACATTCATGCACTTGTCAAATGGAGTTTATTTCTATATAATGCAGCATATTTTCTTGCCCAGTATTAAGTTATTTAATCTTTCTTAAAGGTGGGAATCTCTTTAAATACAGTAACAGTTAGGTAACTGCCAGTTCACTGGGAGCTTTTACTTTCCTTCTACTATTTCAGCAACAAAAGACTTTCTTAACAAGCCCAAAAGCACTGCTGTTACTCATCTCTCAAATCACAAACAAACAGACTTAAAGCTTTGGTCCTGCAACATGGAATTGTATGCTCTGCAGTTCAGGGAGACGAAACAAACTAGAAACATTTGTCTCAGTTCAGAATAAATTTCACAGTTGCATCCAGGAATTCAGTCACTGAGTTGCTTTTTCACATATATATAATTTCAATATATATGTAGAGACTTATTTGCATGATTAAGGTAGCCATTTCCCAAAGAGAATGAGAACTGCAGTGTGATCCTTGTAGTTACATATTTTTCTAGTCCTGAACAGAACAGTAAATAACAGAAAATAAAATTGTTTCTTGTTGCAGCCTGTATCCTCATCTCTACTCAAGAGCATACATTAACTTTAGAAATCCCGAGGACATCCTTCTTTTTAGAGATCGCTTTGATGGCTATGTCTTCGTTGATAATAAAGGTTGGAGTATTTGTAAGATATTACATGTATATGCATACATATGTATCATTTTAGAGCATGAATTCATTCCATTTTTTCTAAATAAGCTTTTTTTTGCTCAATATACAGTTAATTACATAAAAGTACACTAAAATAAAATCTAGCTATTAGAAGATAATGAAGTGCAAAATGTATTCATCCATGCAGTCTTACTTGTCTGCATGATGTGCACACTTTATCTGCATTCTTGTATCTCAAACAGTACACTGTCAGGATCCTATTGTGAGCTCACCTTATGTGAGCTTCATGGTTCATCACAACAGTGACTCAATACATTGAAGCACAAGTGGCTGGATCTTCGGTGTATTTCTGTGAGATAAAGTGGTGCTATGTATTCCCATTTTGAGAAAGCAAAACCAGAAGTGTTGCCCACACCATATTGGTTGCACAGTTTGAGATATGTATGCCTTGACTTCTAAGAGAGCTTTTATATTTCTTAGAACTTAGATGTTTTCAGTCTGATTTCTGTAACTGCGCGTGCTCACCTGCGTTTGTAGATAGGAGTGTGGCCATCTTGAGTTGCAAGCAAAGTAGTGACAAGACTAGTTGCCATCTTTGAAATGTTCAGTCTGCAAAAGTTTGTCCAACAGATAAGAAAAACTCTGTAATGGAGGCGTGGATAAATCCTGTTCTACAGCAGCATTAAACAGCCGTAGCCAAGAAATTGTGCATTCCTGTAGCTGCTCCTTGCCTTACTCACACATTCTGTAAAAAATTGCATGGATAGTGTAAAAGGAACTTTGCATTGTGTGTTTTGTTGAACATCATTGTCTGTTCTGTACACTTAGTGTTGCAGAGGTCCTGGGAAAGAGCCCTGTCCTGTCCTACTGGAGAGTTACTCTCCATAGGAGCTCTCTGCCAAGCTAACAAATAGCTCTGCAGCATCTCCTACTGCAGATATTTTGTATGCTCCATCCATCAAAGTGTTCAAGGCCAGTTTGGATGGGGCTTTGAGCAACCCGATCTTTAAGGTCCCTTCCAACACAAACCATTTGTTGATTCCGTGATAGGCTTCTAACTTGGATTTGGATAGATTTTCCCAAAGATGGAGAACAGCACATTCCTCACAGTGCATGATTCCCAGATTTCAAATTCTGTTCTAAAGTAAGGTGCAAGGTAGCTCCTTTCTAACAGATTTTCCTGGTGTGCGTGTTTTTTCTTGCCTTCTTCTCTGAAACAGCTGGGTTACTTTAGCTGAAGAACTGGAAATAAACTATTTTTATGATTCTGCCAAGAGTCCACTTCGTCTAAATTAGGCATGTTCCTCGGTGCTGTGCTGGACCAAAGCCAGAATATTGCGTACATTACAAAACAGAGTTTGAAGACAGCTGGTCAGTTTGGCATGGTTCTTTGCAAATAACAAGCCCGAGTTTTGATTGCAAGTGCCCCCTAGCAAAGCTTGTGGCAGCATTGCATTTACGAGGCCAAAATTAAAGCAAGGATTACAGGGTTCAGCATGGTTTAAAAACGTTAGTGGATTTAAGCTAAGTTTTCAGTAGACTTGAGCAAAGTGTGGTCTTGAACCTGCATTAAGCAGAAACCAGGCAAAATTCAAAAGCTACATGCAGTTCTCACAGCAGTCCAAAGAAGAATCCAGGGTAGAAGGCAGAACTCAAAATCAAGGAATCCAGCTAGTAAACACCAGCTAGAAGTTGTGTAGTCCACCATAAATTGAAAGTGGAAAGAAGCGTGTCACACAATTGTACATTCTGAGTTTTAGAATTCTGATTCTGAAAGAAGGCGGCATTTCTTTTGACTGTGTGTTAGCCAACTTTTTTTTTTTTATTTAGATTTTTGATAACAAAACTTTACAGAAGTAGCTCAATTGTCTAAGATCCATTTCCCAGCAGTACTTACTCATTTGTCAGCATGAGATTTTATGTCAATTTTTCTACTCAATGGCAATCTTTGAAGAATTGAAAGAGAATTATAAATGATAAAGCAAGACTTTTAATGTGCAACAGTATTCATCTTCATTTTGACAGCTTTTGTTAGCATGTCAAAATAATATTTTAATAATAATGTATAAGTATGTAATTCAAATATAAAAGTATTTTGTTTTGAATCCAAAATACAGCTATGTGCAATTTATCATTAGAAATTTCGGATGGGATTTTAGAAACATTCATGTTTGATTTCAAGTAAGGCTGCCCAACGCAAATTTGAAGAGTTCAGAAAATCTTACTTGAATATAAGGAATGCTTCCGAAAATAAAAATTAAGTGCTAATTTCTTTTAAGGTTTGGAGTATCCTGCAGTGGTTGAATTTGCTCCATTCCAGAAAATCTCAAAAAAGAAGTTAAAAAAGAAAGATGCCAAAGCTGGGAGCATTGAAGATGGTAAGCACATTTTCTTGATGTCACAGTGGAAAAAGATCCCATTTCTGTCATGCAAAGCACTAACATAACTCAAAAATTTATCTTCACAGACCCAGAATATAGGAAATTTTTAGAGAGTTACTGTGCTGATGAAGAGAAAATCTGTGCCAATCCTGAGACTCTTTTGGGAGAGATTGAGGCCAAAACAAGGGAACTCATTGGTCTGTTTTCTTGACTTTTCTTATTCTTGAGAATATTAAATCTGTTATTTTTATATCTTTAAGATATTACCTGCAAGAGATGACCTGTTCAGTCTGACAGAGACTGAGGTTGTCAGTTAAAATTTTTATTCCCCAGCCAAGTAATGACAGGAAGCACCTCTCCTGTTCTTTTGAGTCTCTATGCATGGAACCACTTGACTTCATCAGAAGTTTTGCATGCACGGTGGCTTCAGATTTAGGTCCTTAATACTTCTAAATGCTTACAGATGCATTGTAAAAAGATGCAAGATTTATTTTTAGAAGATAAAGTACATGAATATTTAACACTTGATCCCTGATATTAGCTGCTTTTATTGTGAAACATGAAAGGACCTCTACTCTCATGGCCAAGGTTCTGCAAAAGCTTTGAAAGTAAGGCTACACCTTATTCTTTATATGCATGCAGCATGACTTTCACAGTCTTATGGGGAATCTTTAATAAGATATCACTGAAATCTTCCTGAATAAACTACATCACATTTCAATTACAGGTTTCAGTGTTATGCATATTACTAGTTACATTTGTACAAACCATGACTGTATTATCAACAAAAAGCAAACTGTTTATGTGCTGTGATCCATATTGTGCTGTATAACAGAACCATAATGTTTTCTCTTCTTTCAATTCAGTCTTCAAAGAGTACCATTATTGGACTGCCTGTAGTGACTATAGCACTCCAGAGTAGTACCATGCTTTAGATAATTATTTGACTATCAGCAAATGCATAGGAGAAGACTGTTGTTAGAAAATGGACAAGACAGACATTGAAAAGTGAAAAAAAGCACTTGGGATAAAATGCAGCATTCAGCATAGCAGTGCAGACTGCTCACGTTTTTCTGAGTTCAGAATATCTTAATTGCTTGGACTGTTAGAAAACTGAACGTCACAGAGAAAAATAAAGCTCTTCATAGAGTGTAAGGCAGCAGCACAGACATGAACCATGAGCAATGAGGAGCAGTAAGCATTGCAGGGGGTGGTCACAGGTGATGAGGCCCCTGTACCAACAGGCTGAGGGCAACAACCACATCCAGCTCTGGCTTGGAGGAGTCCTGCACTCAGTGTAATGTCAAAGCTCTTTCAGGATCCCTTCAGTACTGAGAAAAAAATTTCCTGGGGTAGGAAAGATCTATTTTTCCTTCAAGATGTGATGTAAATCTTTTCAAAGCCTCTAAATAATGGTGCCATGTTGCAGTGAGAAACATGGATAACTCTTCCAAGAATAGTGGGGCTTGGCAGCTGCCAGAATGCAGCTTTCAGGGTAACAGGGGTTATTGATATAACCCTGTTATAGTGACAGCATCCAGAGCATTTACTCTTTCCTCTGCTGTGACAATTGGCTAAGGAAAAAAAAAAAAAAAAGACCACAACTTTTGCTATTATTTCTTTACATTGTAGAAGTAGCCTGATTAATGTTCTTTTCTTGTCCCTGCCTGTGACAGGAACTTAGGCAGAGTGGCATTAGTTCTTCTTCATAAATTGATAGTGACTGGGAAGATTTGGAACTTAAACAATTTAGAGGAAATGGAAGTGATAGAATTACAGACATTTAGCTAATTCTGTTGATGGTAAAATTGTTTCTCTTTTAGATTTGAAAGTTCCCCAACAATTTTTATTCACCCTGATCATCCTAGTGTTTGAGAGCAGAGTAAAAGCAGTCAGCATTTTCTAAGGAAGTTTACAGTTTCAGGGAAGTTTTATTAACGTAAAAATATTCTTAGTGAAAATGATTAGTGTTGAGAGTTGCAGAATTCAAAATAACAATGTTACCTGAAGGCAACTTGGCATCAGGAATGTTAATGTTTTGTTTGTGATGAATCACAGAAAATCAAATTAGCTCATTCATTATTTTTCTGCTATCAGTACAAAAACAAAGATCACCTCAGTGGATAGCAAATTTATAGCAAAAGTATGTAAAATGTTAGGTGTATGTCTAGTTCAAAGGTGCTAACACCTGCTGAAGTCAATGAAGGATGTGCCCAGGACTTTGTTGGCAGAATTGGGCCTCACATTCTCAGCATTTCTCCAGGTAGTGTTACCGCAAACCAGCATGCTTTGTGCATCACGTCAGATGCGTTAGCTCATCAGTTACAGTGTGACAGAGAGATATAAAACAGAATTTCTCTGTAACAGGATGAAGGTAAGCTCATTCTTCTGGCTTGTTTGTAGAAAGCAAGATAAAATACAAAAATTTGTTGCTGATGGAGTCCTTCATTTTGTAATTTATTTTCTTTTAACATTTCTTAAACATTTTCAGAAAAACCTCTCAGATTTTCATTTAGAGTAAGGCTCATAAGGTGGGTAAGATTCAAGTTTTATTGGTAAACACCCTTTTTTGGCTTCCTTTTTTGATAGTACTCATCACACTGCCTCTCTTCTGTGAGCTTCCATGCTGCCATTTCTGATAGAACCCCTTGCACTGCAGCCCTAGTCATGTCTAGGGTCAAGTGCTGGACTCCTGGTGTGGGAGATCCTTCCCCGTAGCCTCTGGTGACAGTCTGGGGTCACTTCTAGCACACAGCAGAGGTGAACACCGCTCAGACAGGGGAACTTAAGAGAGCAGGAGAGGGAGGAACAGCTGCAGATCTGGGGGACTGGAAGGGAGGATGGTGAGGACCTAAAATTTGTCAGAAATCATGAGCAGGTGGGAAAGAAAGAGAGAAACAGCACTGGGAATCTAGGGGTAGAGGGAGGAATGAAATCAAATCAATGAGTCTGTTTTGCTTGTTGCTTTTGACCATAGATATTTGCTGAAAATAAATACCAAATCAAATCAAACCTTCCCTTTCACAACTGCCTAACAAGGGTTTTTTTGTTATTAAGTTATGTAGACATTCAAAACAAAAACATTCAGATGTCTAGATTTTGGCTATGCCATTTTACATTTGATTAAGAATTTCTTCTTCTTTTCTTTCCATTTTCTATTCTTTCTTCCAAGTCATATCATGTGAAATTTTCTTCTGGTTTCAGGAAGAGTCCTGTAAAGAATTGCAGAGCATTTTTTAGCACTAAGTATTTTCTCTAACTCTATTCTGGGGCATCTAAGGCTGCCAGCATTCTTTACAACTTCTCAGAGCTATGGATATGTAGGTTCAAATTTGAATTCAGTGCTGACAGTCACAGATGCCATACATGATACAGAATTTGATGATGTCTCCAAGCTTTAGTACAATTTGGGGATGGCTCAGGCAAGTGGCTTAGGCTAGGTTCCTGAGTGTGGGGACAGCTCTGTACCATAACAATGGCTGTGTGATCCAGTAGATGATCCCCCAAATATGTTGTTTGGGAAACCAGGGCTTTACTGAATCTGTTGAAACTTTGCTGTGTGTCCTGGAACAAACCACTTATCTTGTATTATTCCCGTTTTCCCATGGAAAGGTGAATGCCAAATGGGAGTTAAATGGAAAAGTTATATGAGAATCAAAATGTTTCCTCCACAATGTACTTTGAAATTTGGGATTGAAGAGTGATGTGTGAGATTACAGTAATGTGGGCTGTACGTGAGCAACAATCTAGCTAGGTTTTGAAGCACCAAAGTTAAAAGAGGAATAGATATGTGGTAGGAATGTGCTAGGAATAGATATGGAACGTACTTATTTTTTGGTGAATAGCTATTTGATGGGCAAGATAAAAATGCCATTCTCTGAACTGAAAATGTATGATTTTGAATTTAAAAATCAAATAGTCATGCAGTATATCTCTGTTGCTTCTTACCTTATCAGCAAAAAAAACCCAAAGTGTTGCTAAAATGGAATGATGGGAATACCATCCAAAAAATATAAAATAAATAGGTTTATTAATTATTTGGCTCCCTTGCAGATAAAGCTAGAAAAAAGGGGTTAGTACTGAAGTAAAGAAATGAGTACATATTTTAGGAGTTGAACACTATATCACAAATTTTTTGTGTTTTAGCTAGAAGAACAACACCCCTTTTGGAATATATTAAAAATAGAAAATTAGAAAAGCAGGTACGTTCAGACTTTTGCCTGAAGTTCAACATTTATGTTTCATGTGGTTTCCTTTGGACAATTAATAATTAATCATTTTGAACTCTTCAGAGAATTCGAGAAGAGAAAAGAGAAGAACGGAGGCGGAGAGAATTGGAGAAGAAACGTCTGCGGGAAGAAGAGAAAAGGAAACGCAGGGAAGAAGAAAGACGTAAAAGGAAAGAAGCAGAGAAGCAAAAGAAAATTTCTGAAAAAGAAATAAGGATCAAGGTACCTTAATGAAAAAAGGAAAAAACCTTTGTTAAGTTTATTCAGTTTATTATTTTGGTTTCACACTGATACTGTTTATGCAGTGTATTACAGTGTACAGTGTGGAGACAGCAAACCAGTTTTTACTTGGAAGAAGTAAAGTAAGACTTAGGCTAAGTACTGTTGTTGAAAAGCCTGACTAATTGCCTTAGGTACAATGATGTGCTAGCGCAGTTACAGCGACAGGCAACTCAGATATCCTTGTACAACAATGCTGCATTCTGTGCTGACATAACCTGACAGAACCAGACTGTTCTGTGCTGACACATGGGAAGATTATCCCAAACATGGCTTTTAACACTTTGTCACGTAAATCCAGCCACATGTGCCGAAGGTGGTTTTTGTTTATGCTCAGACCTGATTTATTTTAATACTATCCTTTAACCAACTTATTTAAAAGTCCTTTTCTAATTTGTATATACTCATATATTTTAATAATGTTATAATTACACATTATTCTTATATAATGTATAAATATGATATAATTATTTGTACTAATTCTGTATATTAATATAGTTGTATAATAATTTCAGGCTTTGTCTTGTAACAATCAGAATGGATGTGCTTTTAATGACAGGGAGGACTATTTTGTGCTATTAAGTCTCAGCATTTAAAAACTACTCTGTACAAGGCAACATACATAAAGACTATTCATCTCAACTACATTTTGCAGTAATGGAAAGGTTTTACAGGCTCTTTTGATGAGGTAAATTGATGTAAGGTTCAGTAGCCTAATGCAAGGATGCACAGACTCAATTCAGACCTTGTGAGGGAGACAAGCCACAAAGCTGTGTAGCTCCTTCCTCTTCCTGTTCTTCCCAGACAACACTTGCCTTCACCTGGATGTATAGAAGTAGCAAGCCCTGAGGCAGTTATACATTTTTCATATTTGTATGTAAGGAAAAATGTTCTAGAACTTCAGAAGAAAAGGGACTTATCCTCTAAAATGTATTACCCAAAATCAGTCGTCCAAAAACACCCAGTATTTATGACATGTATGTGGCAACGTGACCTTGAAAACTAGTTCTGTCCCTGAAAGAAAAGGAAAATACTACCTGAGAGAAACATTATAGGTGTTATAAGTATTGGAGAAGAATAACCTGTGCTCATTTCAGAAAAAAATGGTGGAATGAAAAGTTTGATGAGTTGTTCTATTTATTCTTGAAATGTTAAAAAAACAGCTAGAGACAGTTGGTCCTTCTGTAAAGATTATTGCTGTGATTCTAGAGACTGCTCAAGCCCTTTGTGGATTAATTGTTGTGGAAGTAACAGAATTCTTGGAAATCTTAATCTCTGAAATTACTATATAGTATGATATTTCCTGCTAACGTCTTAATTTTTTTCCTCAGTCCGTATTTCTGTCAAAGCATATTTATACAAAGCACCTATTTCCATTTGCCAGCCTATCCCAAGTAGTGTGTCACATTTCATGTATAATACTGAAACGAGTGAACTATTATTCCTGCTCCTTTTGTAGTACTGTAGAGGTTCTCCTTTTGATTTTATTGGCAATGACGCTGAGCTCTGTTGTTACATGATTTCTAAGAAATCATGGACTATACTTAAAACTCGGGAGAGAAGAGGAGGTAAGTGCTTTCTCCAATATTCTCGGCACATTTAAAGCATGCTGGTGAACGCCTGTTAATGACTCTCATTCCTTAGCAAAAGTAAACTGACCTTTTAAAATAACTTTTTAAATGTTATACTTTGTAAAATGTATTCATAGCATTTAAATCTTCAAACTTAATAGGTCATTGATTTATTTAATACATTGTTAAAATGTCCATTACAACAGAGGAGAATAGCTTTACATCATGATATCAACAAATATTTTTTAGCTTCTTAGGAAGCCTGAAAAAGGAGATGAGCATGCCAGTGAAAAGCACAAAGAAAAAGATGAAGAAGCTGACATTGAAGAAAATAAATGGGAAAAGTCCCCTGGATCTGGGAGTATAAGATCCAAATCATTGGAGGGTTCGCTAAAAGAGCTTAAGGAGAAGTAAGTAACGTTTATCTTTGGGTCTCCAAGTTAGATCCTAAATGCTTTGATATGAAGGCTTAAACGTGATGAAAGTGTTTGGCCGGGTGTCAGCGAGCAGCTGATTTCATTTTGCATGTGTACGAATCTCTCACTGTCCTTTTTGTAAAGGTGTTTAGTAACAACTTACTGACCTGCTGGCAGTAGTAGTGGATGCAATTTATTATTTGTGAAATGCTTTGAAATCCCACACTGGAAGGATTTCTGCATGAAAAGTCATTGAGAGTTTCATTGTTATTTCACCTGTTCCCCCATCAAGAGCTCAGGTAAGGCCCAATTTCCAGTGCTGATGTTAACGTCTAAATTGCCTACAGTGCCTTGCTTTTCATCCTGCTTTCTTTGTTTTCCCTGGAATAAGCAGATGATTGTGTTGGATAATTGGAACAATGGCAAAATAGTTGAGGTGTGGCCCTATGATAGATGCAGAAGGCTGTCTCTTTCTCCCACTGCCTTTTGTATTGTATATGCAGTAGTAGGAACAAGAGGTACCACTCAGTTCTATAGCTGCTGTAACCTCAAAGAGTCTTAGAAGTTGGTCTCAGCAGCTGGTTTTCTCTTTTATCTTCTGGCATGTATTGTGAGCAGGATTCACCCATGAGAGATGTAACATAAGAGTCACGTTGCAGAGATAAATAACACTTCTCCAGTTGTGTTTTTCAGCCAAGCTCTCAAAAAAAGTACTTTGCAAAATGAAAGTGCTGCGCCTGAGATGTCATGTGTGTGTGTAACTTGTACATTAGATGAACTGAGCATTTCAGTAACTTACCTAAGGTGGTACATGTAACGCATCAGAGAAAGGCTGGGATTGTGTTCCCGGAGGCCGAGCAGTTTAAATGTTACCCTTCCCCAGAATGTTTTTTTTTTTATTCTTCTTTGTGAAGAGTATACAGGAGCTGCAAATATTCTCAAAATGGCAAATAGAAAAGTGAAGAAATTTAAACAATGGAAAAGAAAACCAGCAAATTTGCTAACTAAAAAATCTTGGTTCACCAATAATATTCTACATGCGTTATTCATCTCTTTTGTCTGTGACCAGGGACCTGAAACATGGGCTCAGTGTTTCAGCATGTTGCATCCCAAAAGATGCTGAAAACTTCAGTTTTCTATTCTCTAGTGGAAACTGAAAATATTCAACTCTTTTGTTGATGTCCTTCAACAAAGGAACACATACCAGCGTTCACAAAAACGCTCGCAAGGGCAAGTCAATTTTTTTGCTGATAAAAGTTTTCTATGTACTGAACTTTTTGTACTGCCATATAGCATTTTTTAAATCGATCCTGTAAGATTAACGAGGCATTAGGATAGGCTTTCCAAGCGTAAAACAGAATCCTTTTGGCTGCGTGGGCACAGTGTTAACTTGTCTTTCCAAGTGATCATTTCATTATGATTATTGATGGGGTGATTAGGTAGCGAGGTATAAGCTATTTTTTTTTTCAGCTGGATTGAAAATTAAATTTGATGCTACTGTGATATTGACACAGAAATTAGAAATAAACCGTAACTTCCAACTCTGCACACAGGGACTGAGCCGCCTGTTTGAAACCATGGCTTCAAGCTTGCTAGTGATTGCTTTCTGCCTTTACTTTGTAATTAAGTTATTGCTTATCTCCCATTCCCACTGCCTGCCTGTTCCCTATGACTGAATTTTAGACATCTAGTCCAGCCACGCTGGAGCTGGGGTTTGTATCCCTGTCACTGGCACACACATTCCTCCATCACCCTCAGGTGCAGGCAGGGAGGAGATAGTGGAGCACCAGGTGGTGCTGCAGCAGTGAGTCTGGGTGTGCCCCTGGTCTTTGGGAAGGCCATGCCCCAGAGCCTTGTTAGGACTTTCCTCCTTCAATTTGAAGTATTCAAATATATGAAATATATAAAAAAGAAACTACCTGTATTTGCTGCTTTAAAAATTTAATCTCTTCTATAATCTTTCTTCATTATATGCAGTTTTGCTTTATGAGAGAAGCACACGCTTGCTGAACAGGAACAATGAAGTGAATAAGAGAGCTGAGAATTGTATCAGACAGGCAGCAAAACACTGCAAGCTGAGTCTTTATACTATAAACCCATTGCAGCGTAGCATAAATTAAGCATTACACTGTGATAAGGTAACAGTGCTTGCCCGAAATAAAATATACAAAGGTAGGTGAAAGTGTTTGGGGACACAATAAACAAAAGCCTGGAACCAAGTATTTGTTTTCACAAATACCTTCCACAAGTTCCAATGTCAGTGAATAATTTGTGTTAGCAAATGGTTACGTGATACCTGCACAGTCCCTTTTGAGGCAGTACTCATACACGTGGGTCTTCTCAAGAGAAGCCACACCACCGGGTCATGCAGCACGTGGTTACGTGAGGAGCACTGGGGAGCTACTTTAGGGATTGCAAAGAGGGATAAAGGTTGGAGGAGAGGCCTCCCACAGCAGGTGCACAAAACCCAGATTTTGCTTGAGAAGCTGTATCTGCTACTTTGTAAACTGAATACATGGTGAAGAGGCACAAAGGTGAGTGAGACACTGAGCAAAATTGCACGTAACCCTTCTTTGTTAAAAGAAAAACAGCCTTACCATACAACTGACCTAGGGACTGTTGAAGTCAAAGGAAGGTTTTGTATTCAGTCCTTCAACAGCTTTTTAATTTTCTTACTGTTAATTGCTTGGATTTTGTATTGTTTTTTTTTTTTTTTTATGCATACTTTTAGGTCACAAAATGATAGTGACAAAGAGCAGAGAGATTTGGAGAGAAGATTTCGAGAAAAAGAACCTGAAAGGCAAAGGTATCGATCGGATGATGGCAGAAAGCACAGAGCTCACTATGAGTTTGACAAGTTTATGAGAAGGAATGAAGAAGAGCTGAAATGGGGGAAAGGATACAACCAAGACAGAGGAAAGAAAGGGAACCACAACTACAGCTTCACTGTGGAGGCAGTAGACAAACTGGGTAAAGAGGACAAGTGTGATGACATGGCATCCAAAAAGGAGCGCATAAGAAATAAGGTTCTTTTATTCATTTAGGATAATTTTTCATTAGTTAAATATGCTTCAAGATCACAGGTTTTACTTTTGCAAACTCAACAGAAAGATGCTTTTTTTTAAAAAGCAATTCTTTCTTTTGTTTTCAGTAAAACCCCAACTTGCTGCTGTCAGAGGACAACAGTAGTTAAACTACGTTAAGGTCACAGGTCTCTGCTCATTTGTATATACAATATATAACATATTTTCTGTCTTACTTTCAACCCTGGCATTTTTAGACCACTATTCTTGGAAGCCTTGTATTTTAGGAGTGGATTAAAAACTGGTATACTTCTGGTTTGCAATGAAATTCAACAACTGTAGCACACTAGTCTTTTAAAAATGTGCTACCATTACCCAACGCATAAAGTACTTGTACTATGGATTAGCCAGGATGTGATTAATCAAGGAACGGTAAGGACTTACCTAAATAGCTAGTTCAGAAACTACACTATTTCTAGGAATTTGTGAATTCTTCAGTATTGTATACCTGCCAGTTAGAGAAGGCTTAGGACAAATTACACTCACGGTCAATGTCAGGGAAAAAGCAGGTGCAAAAACGGTGCAAATGGGGCTGGTAGCAGGGTGTGTAGTAGGGCCATTCCTTCTCATCTCCCAGAGACATGGGCATCATTTTTCTCAGACTCTGATTTCATGGATGTCCCAGAGTCTTTTCAGGAGGTGGTTATCCCTGTCAACCTCATTCTCTCTTTGTTCTGGTCTTAGATTTTCCGCACAAGATGACTGAAACACTGTTTTGTGTAGAAATTTCTTCAGCATGTGAATCTCTTCTTTCAAATCAAATTCCTGATGAAGGGGGGATGGCTTGGGCTGACAAGGAGTAAGAGCTGCTTGTGTACGGAGCACACACGGAGTCAGTCCAGGCGGACTTGCTGTGCAAGCCGTGTGGGGCACTTTGTGCAAACACAGGAAGTGTGGCACTAAGAGACATGGCTTAGTGGTTTAGTGGGGAATCTTGGTGGTAGGCGGGCGGTTGGACTAGATGATCTTAGAGGTATTTTCCAATCTTAACGATTCTGTGGGTCTATGAAGCCTGGTGTACTCAGCTTTATACTTATGCAAAGTATATGTATGGGAATTTCTGTGTATGCACAATAGCCACGATCCACATACACCAACAGCTCAAGCTTAGAGCAGTCAGCAAACCGGCTAGTTCTGAAACGGGAACGTGGGAAAAGCAGCTTTCCTCATGTTTGCCATGCTGCACGTGAAGTCTGGTGAAATATCTGCGACCTTGGAACTAGACGGTGGGTCCTTTGGCCAAGCCTTAGGAAGCCTCCTCCCTTTCTTCTCCTTGCACTTCTGGTAGCGTGCTGAGTCTCTGGATTTGTCCACACTTCAAGTTCCAGGTTTGTTCCCTAAACAAAATAAGCAATATTGGTAATGTTTTTTTGCAGTTTGGTGGTTTTTTTTCCCTCTATTTATCACAGGCTACAGGCTGTGGTCAGCACAAGTTTTTAGACAGAGACCAAGCTTCTTTCTGAAGTTTGTAAGAATGAGAAGATGGGAAATGGCAAGTAAGAGTTATGCTGGTTTTCATGTAAACTGCAAAGTACAGAGTCTGTGATATAAAAAATCGTTTGTCATAAACTTTTCAATGCAGACAGCATTGACAGGCTGTTGGTGACGCAGTGAGACACGTTAGCTTTTCCTATGATGCTGCAAAGCACTGGCTAGAATAATCTAATTGTGTGGCTCAGTCATGAGCCAATAGCTGGTCTAAAGTGATGGGGAATAAAGAGGAGCAACAAAGACACACAAAGGTGAAGCCAAAAGAGAGAAAATAAAGGGAAAATGCTTTTTAGGAATAAGAACAAAGAATGAAAGAATGAAAGATCAGAATTTCTTCAAGTTACAAAGACAGATGGAAATTAATATAGTTTGAACAATTTTGCCACTGTCTTAAAATAGGCTGTTTCGTTTTGTTTGCTCTGGTTTTGGTGATGGGGTTGCTCCATAACATTGAAAACTGCTACTTGTGTGAGTAAAATAACCAATCTTGCCAGGCAAGTTCTTAGGCAAGTTCTTGCTAGGCCCTTCTTAGGCAGTGTTTCAATAGTACACTTTATTATTGAAATTTTGAGAATAAAAAGTGCTCTCAAGAGTTATGGAACTTCCCCTCTTGCAAGTCCAAGGGGTTTTCTCCACGTACACTGGGTTCCTTCTTCCATTTCCCAGTGGTCAAACCAGCACGCGTGTGACTGGGTCACTCCCAAAGCCTGCGTGTTTTAAAACTGCGCTCCCTCGGTGGGTGAATTCCCCTGCTCTCCTCCTCAGTGTGGGAGGCATGGTGAAACGGGGCAGTAACTGTGTGAATTTATTTTTCTGTGTATAATTAAAAGGGGCATTTCATGTATAAATAGTGGTAGTGGTTCTTAAGCAGAAGCAGCACTGAACGTGTGTCAGTGAAGTTCAGCTGAGGATAATTTTCTGGCTGTTACCTGCTGACCTGGTCTCTGGTTTGTCTCATTTTATTGTGCTCATAGTTAGTATTTGTCACTCCTCTGCAGAGCTGCAAGTGTGCAGGCTGCAGTTCTTCCCAGCTGCTGTTGGTAAAGGTAGCAACGTATCGCAGAGTTTTACCTAGGCGTGCACTGCCATGTTGTGTTTGATAATTTTCTGCATTATTCCTCCTTGTCTACATAAAATGTATTGTAAGATCTTTAATTTTCACAGCTTTCTTCATTTATTCAAAATGCTTGGCTTTCAAGAATAGTGTTGTAAGCAAGACAGATATTAAATACTCAATTGATTTTCATTACATTTCATTTTTTCCCTGGTCTTATGATAAGTAATTTAACCCAAAATCTGCTTTCTTCACAAAAGTTAATTGCTTTAAAACCCCATGTGTGTATCCCACCCGGGTCTGTCAGAGAGCTAACCCCGTCTGCTCCCCCCAGGATCGCCCAGCCATGCAGCTGTACCAGCCAGGAGCTCGCATCCGAACGCATACGGGATCTACGAGTAAAGCCTACGACTGCAGTGGGAAGTCCTCGGAAGATGCTCTTGACAAGAAGTACGAGGTGGATAACTTGGCAGGAGGCGGCTCTGAGAAAAGCGAGGAAGCAGAATAAAACAAACTTGAAGACATGAAAAGGGATGAACTTCAGATTTAACGTCACCACAAAAAATCCATAGGGCTGTTCCAGAACTCTGACACCAACAGAATTGCCATGGCTCTCTCTTAGTTCCTGTGAAAGAAAGGGAAGAGCGACTGGAGACGTATGAATTGTCTTACAGCAAAGGAATACGGTTGCTTTTTTATAAAAAGCAGAGCAAACGCCATTTCCCTAATGTAAAAGCAGTCTGAAGTTTTCTTAGATTTACCTTGAAACATAAAACCTCTGATAGTTTGAAAGGAGTTACTTCTATAAAACTTTTCAGAAGCTATCTCACCTTTACGAGCCTAAAGAAACGAAATGTGGATTTGTGTCAGTCTGAGGCCTGAGGCACTTCCAGGGAACCCCGCTGCCCAGTGCCACCGCCCCAGGGAGCTCTGGAGCTGGCGGGGTTCGCAGGAGGAGGCCCACGTGAGGAATGTCTTTGGTATCTGTATGTACCTCGTTGTGTTTACATTGTTTTTCAATTACCTATAGCATCAGATAAGTGTTACTAAAGCTACAAGTACGTTGTTAGAGCGTTTGTCATTTTTCTGAGCCACTTTTGCCTTTTACATTTTAATAGATTCTCGTGCTTAAAATAAGACAAAAGCTAACACAAACCTCAGCGCTTAAACAATACATCTGGTTTTATTAAAGGAGCTGTTTTTTATGTTTTTGACACTGACTTCAAAAAAAAAAAGCGGTTGTACAGTGATGACTTTTTATATGCTCAAGTTTCATATAAGTTGCAGTTGGAGGACTTGGGAAACGTATGACACGTGAAAGTTCTGAAGTTCGATTTGTTAAAAAAATAACAAGAATGTCAACTGCAAAGTACCATTTTGTAAGATCCAAGTTGAATTCTGCCCTCTGACGCAGGCGCATCCATGTGTACGTGTGTGTGTATATATCCATAGTGCTTCCATTGGTTGCAATGACAGCCGCATGCTTATGGAAGGGCAAAACTGGTTCATTTGTCTTTTACGGCTGAAAACGTCGCAGTTGTCTGAAACTGAGACCTGCTTTGTTGATTAAGTTCACTGGTAAGATATTCATTTATTTTTACATCCTCTCTGTACATTTTGTTAAGCATAACATCTAGTTGTTCTTGACTGAAAAATTATTTATTGTATTTTCCCAGATATGAAGCATTACATGAATAAAAGCAACAAGATTTTCACAATGATTTTAAGAAGTGATCTTCTGCAATTTTTTGTCTAGTACTCTAAAAAAAATGTAAGTAGGATGCCATGCTACTCAGTATTCTTCAGAAATGGGTAAAAATAGCATTGAGAAGAATTTTGATGTTAAACTACATGAAGTGAGGTGCCAACTGAAGTTACTTCAGAGCTTAAGCAAAACAGCTGTTGGAGAACCATTTGGTTTTACCTCCACCTAAGGTTTATCTTGTTTACCAGGTTTATCCTGACTGCAGAGAAGGGATTTGGGTTCAGCTTCCTGGCTGAGTGAAGGGGCCTGGCTTGGTCTGAGAAGGAGACCCAACCAGGACAGTTCTCCTGGAGGAGAGCCAGAATGGGCTGAAGTCTTCACCAGATTCAGGGCTATGGGCAGCATCCTGCAGGCTCGAGGAGGGGTCTTGCTTGTGAGAGGAACCCATAAGAGCAAGAAAAGAGGAGGCCATGCACGTCCTCACATACTTGCTATTTCTGGCTTTCAGGCTACTCTCTCATCTTCGCGTGAGTTCCTGGGTTCTAACTATCTCTTGGTGGCATTATAGGTGAGTAACTAAGCATAGTTTATTTAGCAGTAGTCTTCAGTTTGGGGCTTCTTATTTGCCATCTCTTAGTTACCAGAGACTGGACTTCAAGCTTTGGCTCAGTAAAAACAGTCACGGTTTAAACATCCACATCTTTCAAGCAAAGCTGTCATTCCCTCACTAACCAGGAAACCTGCACCCTGTTTTATCGCAGGGAAGCCAGCCTTGGATTTACACATCCCCATGCAGAGGGTATCCAGAACATTCATATTCACTGGGGAGGCCGGGCGGGAGGAGCTGCCACCTGCTCAGGGCTTGCTCATTTTCCTATGCGCCTCCTGATGACACAAAACAAATGCAGGCTTGCAGCCTGGCTTTGTGCAGAGTCAGTGTGGCGTGAGAGCTTTATTTCCACAATAGCAACTTTGTTTTGCAAATTCAGCTTTGCTGAAAGTAGATCCCGCTTCCCTGAGAAATGGGAATTGTGTCTAGTTACAGCACAGCCAACAGTGGTGCCATCTGCTTCCTTGCTTTTAAAGTATAATGCTCTTTATTTAATAAATACCTCCACCTGTTTGATAGCCTCACTTCTGTCATGCTGTTTCTTATAGAGTTCCAATGTCATCCAAATTTTGCAATATGGAAATCACCTTGTCTGTCAAACTGGAGTTAGGCTCCATTCTGTCACGATCTGTTGTGTCAAAGGAAACTGATGTGGAACGTAAATATTCAGTAAAAAATCTGCATTCACGCCCGCAGCAGTTTTAAAGAGAAGCTGCTTCAATTCCAAAACATCATTCTGGCACCTTCGCATTCCATTTTTAAACACATCCTGCTGCTTATTTTGATTTAAAAACAAACAGCTCCAAGTTAAGTTGTTTCCAGAGAGTCTTTGGAGGTCTGTGGCTTACCTCTTCACGCTGCATGCATGGCTTGGGCTGGAAGCTGGAAGATTTCTCACAAAGAAGCGAGAGTAGGAGAAGAGCAGCAAGCCTTAGCTTGCTGTCAAACAGCTTCACTGCTTTAAAAACAGCTTGGGTGATGTGTGTGCCTGTGGCACGAAGAGCTGGGAGCTGACAACAGGTGACCACTCCAACATTCATGTCCTGTATTCAAAAGGAGATGAACCTGAAGAACATGTGGGTACCCCATCTGCGGTGCAAGTTTCTTCCTGTGGTATCTAGAGAGAGATACCACAGTCACACATTTAGCCACAGCTGCTGAAAAAAAAAATATACACTGCTTTTGTGTGGCCTGTGAGGTGTGAGGGATCACTGCCGAATGCCACCTGACGTTACGGCTGACCAGGGAGATAACGAGCAGCCTTTCTGCAAACACTGCAGGTTTGGGCCAATGTTTCGGTGCTGCAGAGGTTTGTAAGCAGTTTCTATTTGAAAATTGAAGCAAAAGCCATTTGGGGGGACTTCTGGCTTTCCCCGTGCTGTAAGCCTGAGAACCTCAGGTGGCAGATGCTGACAGCTACTGTATCAAACACACTTAAAACATAGAATGATATTTTAAGGTAGACAAATTTCCTCCTCAAAAAACATAAAAGATTCAGCTCCTCTTAAGGAGAGAAATTATACTCTTGTGTCTGAGTTGCTTTTAAAAATATCCTTGTACCAGAAGACCTAGAAAAGAAAGCAAATTACTGCTGTCACCCAACTCTCAGCTATTCCATTTCTTAATTATGGGCATTCAACTTTGTGCTACTGAGATCTTTTTTGTATGGGCGCTGTTCTATGATGCGCTACTGTTCAAACAAAAACCACAAAGGACTTTCAAAAACCAGAAGACTGGAAGTATCGCAGAACTTCACGCTTGAAAAAGAAATGTAAAGCTGTGCTTTCTCTGGAGAAACATTGTACCGTCACAATCTTGCTCAGCAGGCAGGAAAGAGCATTCAATATAAATTACGGAACTTAAATTATGTCACTTTTCAAACTAGCGTTTGCCATTCCTATAAAGCTAGAGCTGCTTGACAGCTTCCCAGGGTGCTGAGCAGTTCCAGCACCAAGAGATCTTCATTTCCAGAAGCGTAACAGTGCTGTGAAGGTTCGCTGCTTGTACCAGCAGAGATCCCTCTTCTCCAGGTGGATTGTTGCTGGGAACACACAATGGACGTTTATGAGTCAAAAAAAAAGCTTGCTCCAAAAGAACGCATGGAAGATGACACCCCTGAGAAATTATAAGCAGGCATTTCCAAATCCACGGGGATTTTTACACATTCACTTTATTTTTCTTCATTTGTTGCTCATTTTTCAACGATTTCTGTAATGTAGCCAAAAGCTGTGATAAAATACAATTGTTCAAATTATATTTGTTAATTATGGAAACTTAATATTAGCTTAGGATGGCAGAAGACAGAAAGGTTGAACAAGGGATCCAGCAAGGTGGTAAATGAAATTTACCCACTGGCTTGAAAAAGTGTACTGAATTGACCAAGGACTCATGAATTTCCTGAATTAAACACAATTTTTTTCAGGTGTCACTGTGAACAAGAGTTTCACAACTCATCTTTGCCCTAAAGGCTGCCCAGAGAGCTGTGGGTGCCCCATCCCTGGAGGTGCTCAAGGCCAGGTTGGATGGGCCCTGGGCAGCCTGACCCAGTGGGTGGCAGCCCTGCCCACGGCAGGGGGTGGGACTGGGTGGGCTCTGAGGTCCCTTCCAACTCACAACATTCTGTGATTCCACGATTTTACAATAATATACATTTTTAACTTAATACAATCAGGAATGGATCTCTTGGAGGATGTTGGACCAGGGAAAGACCATAAGACACGGCAGCATTTTTGATGAAACTCACATAAGCAAATTAATTTAGAGGAAAAAGAAGCCCTTTTCTGCTGTGAACTGTGAATGAGTTTAACCTGACGCTACACCTCCAGCCTGTGCCAAGGGAGAACTCCAAGCCAACACTGCTGTGTTTCGCAGCCCTCATAAAGGTGCAAGCTACCTACGTTCCCCTCGCAGCCGACATCTCTGCTGGACGTGCTTGCCTCAGCAGAGGCACCCAGAGCCACCGGAGCTGCTGGGCTGCCGGCCTGGCCTCTGGGTGCCATCCACAGAGCCATGGGACATCCCGTGTAGGAAGGGACCCATATGGGTCACTGAGTCCAACCCATGGCTCCACACAGGACCGCCCAACATCCAAACCCTGTGTCTAAGAGCGGTGTCCAGATGCTCCATGAACTCCGGCAGCGTGGGGCTGTGACCACTGCCCTGGGCAGCCTGTGCCAGGGCCCGACCACCTCTGGTGAAGAACCTTTCCCTCACCCCCACCCTGACCCTCCCCTGACACAGCTCCATGCCGTTCCCTCGGGCCCTGTCGCTGTCACCAGAGAGCAGAGCTCAGCGCTGCCCCCCCGCTCCCCTCGTGAGGAAGCTGCAGGCCGCCACGAGCCCTCCCCTCAGGACACTGCAGCCCAGGGGGTCCCGTCCCACCCTCGCTTCGCATCGGACCCAACAGCCGCAGCTCGACCCCCCCGCACCGCCCCCCGCCGGCGTACGGCAGCACCACGTGACCCACGCCGCGCGCCCATCACCGCGAGGGGAGGCGGGAGGGAGGCGGTGAGGGGCGGGGCCACGCCCGGCGCC